>JABXJD010002183.1:0-59662 GCA_013375575.1 Percina caprodes
TTGGAATCAAATGTGCGAGAGATTTCCCCCTATGATGTTCGTCAATTTAAATGATAATTTAGATAGTCAAGACAGTCACAGTTTGTGGTAAATCTGGGACTTTTTTGACTTTCTTCTCGTCGTTTTTAGAGATTTGCGTTTGCCACAAACACACTGGGATGTTGGAAAATGTCAAACCAAACACGTTGTTTTGGTCTTTTCATGGGATTTTGCGACATAAACGTATAGTCACACCATCCGTAGCCTTTAAATGAAGTTTAAATAAAGTAAAAATGAATCTAATAACACATGGCTACTGTTTTTACCCTAATGACAAGAGAACTTTTTCTAAAATCCAAAAAGATGTCTCCTCTCACACACTGACAAATGTAGAAATTCCACATGTTACTACTTACAAAGCACATTAAATGTGACGCACGTAGTGTGTTACTCATTAAGACAGTCATTGTGAGCAACTGCAGGATGGTTTTTCCCGGAGAAAAACCTTGCACCAACTAATCCTGATAATATTCATTCACAAAGGTTGTGTAAGCTTCAGGAGAGAATGAACAAATAAAAGGAACTAATAAAATCCACGTTTCAACAACTTCAACATTTATACGGTACTGTTGTCTTTTTTGATGGCTGTGTTGGACCTTGGTTTGAGTTAAAAGTATCAGATCAACTGACTCTTTTGATTAACTCTTGGCATGTGTTTATTATGTGTTGTGTGCTGAACCTACAGTAGTGGATGGTACCAGACTTTGTACAGGACATTTAACATGCATGAGCACTCCAAATTGTCTTCATATGGCTTTAATATGAGGGGTTTCTTTAGTGAAATATGTGCTTCTAAGCTTAATGTGATTTTTCTTTGCACATTGTATCTATTAATTTAATCATAAATCTGTTGTGTTTGTGAATAATTTATGTCAATATGATTGTTATGAGAGACAGGTGAAGAGTTGAGTATCTCAGGATCAGGGATTTTAAACTGTTTGTGACCTGTGTTGTGTATGTTTAGGTACCCCAAGGTTCTTATGGATTTAAATATGTAATGCTTCTGTTAGATTTTCACATCCTTGTAAAAGAACCTGAATTAGAAAGAAGATACCACCCAGAAACTATTTAATCTTTTTTTTTTATTTTTTTTATTTTTAATAAAACCACATGAAACACATTTAGTCTCATGACTCTCCCACGACTCCGTAGATAGACAGCAAAGACGTTTTTCAACCCTCAAAAGTAACATTAACAACTTGTCATTTTTTATGTCAATGGTCGAATGTAAAATCTTGAACCGTTGGCCATCTGTGGATTCACTTTAAAGCTACATTGTGTAAGAATTTCTCCCATCTAGCTGGGATGTTGTTTATGACAACCAACTGAATATTACTTTGTAGCCCCTCCCATTCCGAGCGCGTTTTAACTCCTACGATGGCCAAACGTAAAATTAGGGTCCGTGAGAGTTCCTTCCAGTGTAATAATAGTTTTACATTATTTTGGTACCATTTCATTGCTAACATCAGCTTGCAGGTTCCCAAACATAAGTTAATATCTCTGAGCAATGTCAATGAAACTGAAATGAGCGCTTAGTATCTCCATGGTTACACGCAGCTGTTCTAGCTGTAGCACATAATAATAATAGTAATGTATACTTAATTAATCCCACAAGGGGAAATTTCAAAGTACACTCTGTTGTTATTACACACAGGCCTGAATTACACACACATGCACTAATGGAGAGATGTCAGAGTGGGGGGGCTTCCCATGGAAAGGCGCCCCGAGCAGTTGGGGGTTCGGTGCCTTGCTCAAGAGCACTTTGGCAGTGCCAAGGAGGTGAACTGGCACCTCTCCAGCTACCAGTCCACCACCATACTTTGGTCCGAACGGGGACTTGGACCAGCGACCCTCCGGTTTCCAACCCAACAACTACGAACTGAGCTACTGCCACCCCTGAGCTACTGCCACCCCATGTGGGGACCACATGACAAGGTAGACAATCCTTTTCATCATTGACGAGAGGAAAAGTATCCTAAATGTCGCTCTAGCATTATGTACAACCATGCTATGGTTAGCCAAATTTTCACTAATAGGCAGAATTACTTTTAGAGAAGAAAGCAGGCAACTTTGGCGTCCATTTTAAAATCCTTGCTTGTTCCACCTTGGAAAAGCCACTCCAATATTAACCTTGGTCTGGTTGCTTTGCGTATTAATTATCTTTTTAACTTCCTTGGTGACTCTGTTACATGTCCTAGAGAATAGACGTGATGCTCCAGCTGCAAACGGCTTTCAAATCTGCCGGCAGTCGGCCCGTAATCTTCTCCCTGGCATTCGCCACGCTGCCACTGAGTGTAAAAGTGGGATATGTCTCTCTTTGGCTAATGTATGTCCCTCTTTGGTTAATGCATTTTAAAGATGGAAACATGGCAGAATACATACAGCGCAGTCGCTAATATGCGATGAGTGAAGCTGTGAGTTGTGCATGTCACTTTGCGACAAGTAGCATCCAAGATGCTAACAAGAGACTTCTGTAATGTCAGTACAGTAAAAATGGACCTACTTAACCAAGTTGGTTCACTGCTGCTACAAGTTAGCATCTAACACAACAAAGGCTGTCAGTTGAATGGTGTTTTGAGCTATCGTTAGCAATCAAACAATCAGATAGCTAAAACGTTTTTGAAATGACTAGCTTAGCTACAAGCTAGCAATCAAACACAACAAAGGCTGTCAGTTGAATGGTGTTTTGACCTACCCATCTTCTGTTATTGTTTGTAATGAGAAAAGTTTCTTATTTCATGGATTTCACAAATTTTGACATGTTATGCCATAAACGTTTAAATCTGAGCATGCGCGACTCAAATCGGTGTTGTGTTGCAACATATTTAAGCCCTTTTATAAGAAAGTGTTGATAATAAATCGGAACAGGCATTGTGTAATAATGGACAAAAGCTGAATGTGCTACAGTAAAGAGGCAAGAATCTCATGTTTGGTCATTGAATGATTTCATGTTTGTCATAGTGAAAGGGTGAGTGGCCACTGAATAATGTCTTCCCAGTCCTCAGGGAATCTAACATCATAGTCTTATTCCCTCAAGGATTGGATCTTTGTCCATCTGTATGACTGCAACTCACAAAGCTCAGAAATCAGTTATTTAGTCAAAGGTAGATTAAACAAAGTGGCCTTTGGTAAGGTTGGGAAATGTAGCTTCACGTTGATGGGAAAGCTTTGTAGCAGCAGCAAATTAAGAAATAATTCTTGCTTTGGGTATTTTATGATGCAAAGATGTAAACGTTTAAAAACTGTCCAGGTTCAACTTTAAGAAAAGGAACAATGGAAGTCTGGTAAAACATAATCACGGGGCAGTTCTAACTTCTCCACTCCAGTTAAATGGTTACATGACATTAAAAAACATTTAACATTTAAATCTTTAACTTCTTCAACACATAGGTTTTTCATTTCTGACAGATAAGAGCCCCCCTAGAAGGGATCAGCCCACTGCTCCCACAGCCCTAAGTTCCCACAGCCCACTGTTCCCACAGCCCAATGTTCCCACAGCCCAATGTTCCCACAGCCCACTGTTCCCACAGCCCTATGTTCCCACAGCCCAATGTTCCCAAAGCCCACTGTTCCCACAGCCCACTGTTGCCCAATGTTCCCAGCCCTGTTCCCAGCAGGTTACAGCCCAATGTTCCCAGCCCACTGTTCCCACAGCCCTAAGTTCCCACAGCCCAATGTTCCCACAGCCCACTGTTCCCACAGCCCAATGTTCCCAGCCCACTGTTCCCACAGCCCAATGTTCCCACAGCCCAATGTTCCCACAGCCCTATGTTTTTTTTTAGATTGGTCTTAAAATTAGGGTTAGGGTGAACCCTAACCCCAAATTGGGAGAAAGTGGGATACAATCTGACACACATTTATGAAAAAGCAAACTTAGGACCTAATTTTGGAGAGAAAAAAATCTTAGAAATATGGGAACTGGAACATTGGGCTTAATTTTGAAACAAATCTTAGTAATGTGGGAAGATAAGACTGTGGGAACATTGGCATGCTCCCCTCTAGAGCATGTGCAGCCTCCTTCCTTCCCCTTTTTGTTAGTTTTGTTGCACTTGTTAAAGCAGGACAACTTTATATTATTTTTGTTAGATATTAATTAATCAACCATAATGTGGGGAGCTTAGTCTTGTTCTTTAAACAATATACACAGTCCACTTGGAACATGTCTTCCAACAGTAGAGAAGTAGAAAAGTCTTTTAGAGAGATGAGGTATTAATGGTCTGAGTGGAACATGGTCAACAATGTAGTGGTGTGGCTGCAGCGACAACTGCAAAACAAAGAACTAACTGTGTAGAAAGTCATAAATCAGAATAAACATACCATTTAACCTCAGGCTCTGTTTATCCAGTTTCCTGTTATTGCTTTTCAATTTTTTCACATTCTGAGAGACAAAATGGTCCACTGCCAAAATTAATTACAAAAGTACTAGCTTGTTTCCTGTAAAGTGTCACATTCAGACAGAGTAGTTAGTGCAGTTCTGTTTGGTAATAACATATCTAGTGTTCACATTTCTCAGAGCATTGAGGCTCTTAACAAAAATGTGAAGTTGCTGTAAACAAGACAGGAAGTGAAAATCAAATCCATCCGTGGACACTTGTGACATGTGAGGGGAACATTGGTGTCAAAATCCCTGCAGTCCAAATGGATCTACTCCAACTTCATGTGAAAAACGACACACAGTGAAAAGTGGGAAACATTTAAAATCAAAACACAAGTCTGCAAGCTGCCATCACATTTAAAATTAAAAAAATTTTAAATTTGCAATGTACACTCTGTTTTGTTATAAATCACTACACAATGGCCTGAAATATACACACATGCTAAGCATGCACAAATGGAGAGATGGCTGGGCTCCCAGAGCAGTTACAGTGCCAGCTCATTAGCTACCCACACTCTGCACTTTGGTTCATACTGGGACCAAAGTGCAGAGTGTGGATTGGCTGGGCAGCAACCTCTCAAACTCCCTACGGACTGAGCTACTGCCACCCCAAATGAATGTCAACAGATCACTAACGTGCCTTTTAATACGCAGACTGACACTTTTGGGGGGGTGTCTGTATAACAACAACCACACACTGTATTTCAGTATTAATCATAGAAGGCTGTTTGTGTTACAGTGTAGATTAATAGCAAAGAAAAGCGACAAACACCAGTCTGAGTTAAGAACAACACTTGATCTAAATCCCAGAAACTATTATTTACAGTTATTTCTCATTAAACCTAATAGTTAGTTCTGATTAACTACATTTCAATCATCAACTGTGGTTGAGTTGTGGACTTTAACCTCCTTAATATCTATTTTGAGAGCATCATGCTGCAACAATTTCCAGAAACAAACTGTGTTGCTAGAAAAGTAATTAGTTATGAATTACATGAGTTAAAATATAGCTTTTACAGCTACACAATAATCCACTAAAGGTGTAGAAGTTGACTTGAAATCTCAGAGAGTCGTTCAGATGATTTTTTTTTACTACTGGGATTGTTGACTGGGACGTTATTTCATTATTTATAATGTTAAAACATAAATGTTCTTATTAAAACAAGTAAAAGCAAGGAACACCTCGATGCTCCTGGACCCACATGGGAAAATAAGCAGCCACCTTGTAGATAAAATCTTGGTTTCAGACACAACAAGCTCCACTCAGACCATGTTTCCTCCTTCAGAGTCTCTCTGAGAAACTCTCAACAGTCTTCAACAGTGGAGGATAAACAAAGTCTTCCCACCAGGTCCCTGCTCTGAAGGAAACGTCTCAATTCTTCATCATGGGCAGCAAGATCAAACTCTGTAGAAAACACATTTCTCAAGTCAACAACTAAAGAAAACATCCCTGAAAGTATAGTCTTGGTTTGCTCTGAATGTTTCTCAGTCTTATATCTGGAGACACTTCTACTCCTGATCAACTCCTGACACTGACTAACAAACTCCTCCTACCCTCAGTAACATGTTACAAGTAAAAGAACTGTTTCTTTGGCATTTGTCATATATTTTCTGTTACTACAGGTTTAACGTCACGTGAGGTCAGACAGACGTGTAAACCCCCAAACATTGTATGGAATTTGTCCCCTTCATTTAACTATGATAAGTCAAAGTCTCCACGGCACTCATTCACCATCAGGAGGAAAAGCTCTGTTAAACTCAGGACTTCAGCAGGATTACAAGTTCAAATAAATGAACTGTAACCTGGAAGAGACAGAAGCCAATCACAGCTGAGATCTGTAGGACAGGGCTGTAGTCAAGACAAACTGAACAGAGAGTCCAGAGCAAATCGTATCCTGTGTTATTGGTGTTTGTAAATTATAGAGTGTGGTCTAGACCTAGTCTGTCTGTAATGTGTCTTGAGATAACTATTGTTGAATTGATACTATAAATAAAATGTTATTGAATTGAAGACCTTAATAGACAATAGTGTCTTTCCAATGGTAACCCAGTGATTAAGAAGTGAGGATGGAGCTCTAAACAAGAATGATCTTCAAACCTCAAACTAATCAATGCATACATAGTGTTACAACAGGTCTTAGGTAGTAGGGAGTTGATAGGGTAAATGATGACATTAGGGGGCATGTTTGTGATGCTGATAACCCAGATTGGCACACTGCAAAAAAAAGGGGGTGTCTAAAAACAAGATAAAAACACGAAATCTGAGGGAAAAGGTACTCGAAACAAGTGAAATTATCTGTCCATGCAGCAAGATCATTTCACTTGACAAGCGTCTTGATTTAAGGTTAACACTTAAAATAAGAAATTCACTTCTAAATCTAAGTTGTTTTTATCTTGGTAAGAACCAAATAATTTGCAGTGCAGAGATCAGAAGGGATGATTTGAGGAGATTGTTGGCTGGAAGCAGTGGCAGACGGCCAAAAGCAGACAGCTGCACACCAGTTGTTTCTAACCCAGAGAACACTACTGCAGACAAAGACGCAGAAAGACATGCTTGGTTCTTTTGGGGAATGATTGTAAAGATTTACAAAGAATGTGTTAACGGAATGTACTCTCTAACTGGGATCTTTGGGACCAATTGGTGGGAATTGCTGTAAATGTAATATACATGGAGATACACTGTTATGAACAAATTACATTCAACAATGTATCCAGCCAATTTAAATAGCTCACGGTACTGTATTGTGTGAACAGTTAACTTTGTTTAATATTGTATGTGGCGTTTTCTTTTACAAGGTGCAAATGTTCCACCAAAACAAGATTTGGCAGAGCCACGTTTCGCTGCGTCCGGAGTTCAGTGCCGTCCAAGATGATTGTTTCATTCTGATTGATAACTTCCTTGTTTTTTGAAAGGTCATTGCAAATGTCAGACCACAGAAATACTGTGATGCTATGCCATGAACTACTACAACTACTAGTTCAAGTCACTGTTCCGTTATCTGTATTGTCACTGTTATTGCCATTGTGCATCACACCCCCAACCGTTCCGTCAGACACCGCCTACCAAGAGCTTCGATCTGACCCAGGTTTTCCTAAAAGTTTTTCTTCACCACTGTCTTACTAAATGCTTGCTCTTGGGGGAATTACTGGAATTGTTGGGTCTTTGTAAATTATAGAGTGTTGTCTAGACCTACTCTTTCTGTAAAGTGTCTCGAGATAACTCTTGTTATGAATTGATACTATAAATAAAATTGAATTGAATTTCTCAACATGCACTCATACCATGTTTTCTCCTTCAGAGTTTCTTTCAGAAACTCTCAACAGTCTTCAACAGTGGAGGAAAGCCAAAGTCTTCCCACCAGCTCCCTGCTCTGAAGGCAAAATCTCAACTCTTCATAAACACATTTCTCAAGTCAACAACTTAAGGAATGATCCCTGAAAGTATAGTCTTGGTTTGTTCTGGATGTTTCTCAGTCTTATGTCTGGAGACACATTAACACTATGGCAGCATTAACACTATGGCTGCATCTCATAACCCTTATTTGATAGCTCCTCTACTCCTCGGTCATCGCCTGAACCTGAAGTTGTTATGGCCCTCCTCGGTGAAGGCCATCTCAAAGCTCTTATTTCTGCCCCGAGGACCCTAACTCATCATCATAGGAAACCGAGGACCCTAATTCATCATCATAGGAAAGGACGCCTCATCCCTCTAAAACACATTTGCTCGTTTCCTCTCTCCTCCTGTTATTTCCTCCAATCTCTCCCGCCTCCTTGGTGAGAGAGACTAAGATGCGAAAGGGAGGCAAGTAAAGGAGTCGAGGAGGCAATTTAAGGGTTATAAGATTCACTGTATCTTACTAGCACAAGGAACAAAAGAAAATTAAGGTGCATTGCCATTCACTATATGTGAATATTATGGATTTTTCACCTTGAGTTAGTGGTAATAATTCTCTACACTTGTGGGAAAACATGATGTAAATATGACATTTCTGTTTGTTTTATGTGCGTGAGGAAGGTTACAGCCTCCTTATCCCTCCACACAGACTGAATGTTTTCAGCTCTTTGGTGGACGTTTCAGTCTCATGCTTCATGTGCGTAAAGCTGAAATTCTCCGCCGTGATACTGAAAACGTTTCCTATAAATGCTCTGTTTTTTTTTTATGTGATAATATGTTTTCCACTGCTTGTGGTTTCTGGTCGGCTTGGTACAGTTTTACTTTTGGTGCTGAGGCAAGTCTGAGCAGCATCAGTTTGGATACTTTCACTTTTCATTTGGCTTATCTTTTGCAAAAGTCTGTGCCAACTGTGAGTTGCATGTCAAATCGAGCAAAACACTCCTTGTGTCATTGTGGAAAGAAATTATGTTAAAAAAAATATTTCAGTGATCTTTGACAGAACACATCGAAACACTTCCTATTTTTGTCAGCTTAAGAAACACTGTCAAATAATTGCATGCTGACATGCAAAACCAACATGGGAAACATTAACATCTAGCTTTGTACGTAAAGAGACCTTCACCAAAACTTGCTCACACCCCCAGAGTATCTGGCAACCTGCACTGTAGCCTGAGACAAAGGTTCTGGGTGGATGGAGAAGCAGTTCCACTTCATAAATCCTCCAAAAGACAAACAAAAACTGTATGTATGTAGCATAGACCTTTGCCACACACCACAGTATTTGTAGCCTAAGCTAACTTGCGATGAACATCCTTAGATGGACCCTGTGGACCATTGATTAGCTTTTCCTGAGCTTTCAAATACATCAACCTGAGATCTTAGAAAAATGGCTTCAACAAACCCAACATGTTACGACGTGTTAATAAGTGAGCCTTAGAGGTGTTGATGGCTGTATTTTCAAACTTTTTGCACACAGCCAGTTTCCCTCTACTTCCAGACTTTATGCTAAGCTAAGCTAACCACATCCTGACTCCAGCTCTGTACTTGAAAAGTAATACACAGACATATAAAGGGTTATCCTCTCAGCTTATTCTAGGACATACGAATTATTACTTGAAGTCACATATTATGACACACATCTATCAGATAAAATCACCTGTTTGAATGAGTAACGATAGCTTTACAGAGAACTAACCTTTAGCCTAAACTCTTTGGACTCCACTGTTCTAAAGAAGTGAAAACTGTACCTAATATTTATTTTTTATCGTTTGAGGTCAATTTATGATAAGCACTATGTTGTGAGATGCTGTGAAAAGTAAATATATTTTTACAGTAGTTTTTTATAGATTTTTGATCTGTGTATTCTTTCTGGTATTTTGTGTGATTGGGGCAGTTATAACTGGATTTAAAGAGGATAATAAATGTTTTCATGGTTTGATATAAAAACCATAAACAGAACTAGGAGTATTCTGCCCTGATAAATGATGTTCCTGTAGTTATGAATCAACATTTTGCCTCTATAATAACACCTAACCCACAGTGTGAGGGATATTTTAAACTGTGTACATGTCATTTTGAACCTCATGTGTTCACCTCACATCAAGCGTGTGCGCCGTCAGAGGAAACGTGTGCAGAAATTGAAAAAGCGCACTTTCTCAATGCATGACTTAACCAACATCCTGACATCAAATGTGACTAGCACCTTATTCTCGGTTCAGTGAGAATCAATCTGCTGCTGCAGAGATGAACTCCACACACCTGTTCAGGCTGCCGTATAGGAAGGATGTGTTTGACGCTTTGCTGCTGTTTCCACTGCAGATCATGCAGAGCAGAAGGTAAGAAAAGCTGCTTACAACAAAGCATCATGCAGGTTAGCATTTCAAATGTTAGTATTATACCCACAACTCTGATGTGACCGACTGTTGTTTTGATGTGGAACATTTACCACATAACTTTTAAGAAGTGAAACATGGACTATCTGGATGAATCTGCAGCAGCAGAGACTTCAGAGAGTCCCTCAGACCAAACACAAAGCCGAGATAACACCGCAATGACTTCAGAAAAAGTCCCCAAGCAGCCTACAGTGACCACCGACTGGACAAACAGCACTCCTCATCCAATCAAATCTAGAGGATCTGTGGCACAAAAAAAAAAAAAAAAAAAAAAAGGAGAAACTATACAAGTGCTTATGTTGCCTTCACAGAGGATTTTATGAACTCGACTAATACTTAGAGTGCATGTGTGGGAATGAGAAATTTGAGTTTTTAATTAACGAGTGAAAATGTCTAAAATCTTGTTTTGTTTTATTTACCTTTGGTGGCAAAAAGGGTGAAACACAAAATGTGAAAAAAGAAATCAAGGGTCTACAGTAATTGCTTTCTGAAGACCCTAAATACAAAATGTAATGTAAATGTAAAATAATTAAAGAAAAGGTACTGTGCAAGGTTCAATCATTCAATTATGTATTGTTTTACAACAGGGTTTTATAGTAAAATGTTACTTGTTGCCCCTTCATGCTACAAACACACTGTAGTGTATAGTATAAACACATGTTTAAATTAGAATGGAATAAAACTATATGTACCCTTACTCAATTCTTATATAGACATATATATACCTAGAGACTTTGGTTTGATGGAAATGAGGGTAGTGTAGACTGGTAATGTGCAAAATCAACATGACATATTATTTATTATTCAATTAAATTTGATTTATGTCATACTTTTTATTTAAGCTTCATTGATTTGCGTTTATATTGCCCATTTCTCCTTTACCAGACAATTTGCATCTCATTCAGCCTTTTTTACATTCATATGGGAGTCACTTGGGGATCAGTGTCTTTGACACTTAGACTTGGGGTGTCATGAAGTGAAAGTACTTAGTTACATTCCATGTTTTTGGTGGCGCTGGAGGAGAAGTAAGGGGATCCCCAACGTTTGTATGTGGATCATGAGTGTCTATACATTGTAATGTCTGAGAGTGTGTGTAAGTGTGTGTGTGTGTGTGTGGTTAGTCGGTGGACTTTCCACCACTTGGGGAGTTATTTTTATGGAGTGTTGTTTATGTATATGCATCATCCTCAGCAGGAGGAGCCTGGTGTTTTAAGCCACAGTCCCCCAGCTCAGTGCACTGCACAGTTCCTAACAGAACAAAGACTGTGAGATAGAGGTGAGTAACTGCGTGAGGGCTGAACAATTTTGAGATTTTCAAATTAATCTGCATGTCTAGACCGGGTTCATAGTGCAGCACTCTTAAAAAAGTGACTTTAATCACTTCACCATGACTGTTAAACGTGCTCTGTGGACAGGCTGAGCCTTTTCCACAACAAACAAACAAATACCGTTATAATTGAAAAGGCAAAGACAGACGTTGACAATTCGCATCTAATAGATATTTTAAAAAAATAGCCAAGTGACACATTGGACTACTTTTTAAAAGTTTTTTTTTGTCTCCCAATAGATTTACCAGAGCGTCCAGACAGTCGGACCCGTCTCAGCTCTATAACGATGCCGGCCGAGACAGTCACAGACGGCTTCAGGCTCAACTTTCTCCCGGATGGAAGATGGTTTCCCTTCGGGCGGGGCCCCCGAGCTCAGTCCGTTGTCCAAAACCCTTCCCTGACTGATGGACAGAGCTCACCCGGTGATGAGGCTCCCAAATCGGTCAGTTAAAGGCTAACCTCACCATAATGATAATGTGTTTTTAAGCTAGCATGGTTTAATGGGACTGCACAGCAACATGCTTTAGGAACCGAGATAAAGTTAACGTTAGTAAGCTGTTGCTGTCAACTAAAGTCGGTTATAGTCTATATCATGTTGAAGATACGATTTTGAATTGCTGAATATTACAGGAATACCCGGTGGTGGAATGTAATTCAACGTTAGCTACTCAAGTAACGTTACTGTAAGCGACTGTTTTCTTGAATTTGAGAAAGGCTTTTTTCAATGAATAATTAATAATTTATTCATATTGTTTTTTGAACGTTAGTAAGCTGTTGCTGACAACTAAAACCGGTTAGTCTAAGTTATATTGTGTTGAAGATACGATTATTGCGGGAAGATAACAGGAATACCCGGTGGTCGAATGTAATCAACGTTACCGTTACTCAAGTAACGTTAGTGTTAAGCGACTGTTGCGTTTTCTTGAATTTGAGAAAAAAGAGGCTTTGTCCAATAAATAATTAATAATTTATTTACTGTTTATTTATCCAAAGTTGGGAAATTACAATATAAAAAAGATTAACAACAAATTTAATAACGTAGGCCTAATGACATGACAGAACAGGACAGTTTCCAGTCCTTAACATTTCTCAGTGGATAAAAGCATATACTGTTAATATACAGTCTATGGTTACAAGCATAGACTGTTAATATACAGTCTATGGTTACAAGCATAAACTGTTAGTATACGGTCTATGGTTACAAGCATAGACTGTTAATATACGGTCTATGGTTACAAGCATAGACTGTTAATATACAGTCTATGGTTACAAGCATAGACTGTTAGTATACGGTCTATGGTTGCAAGCATAGACTGTTAGTATACGATCTATGGTTACACACAGACTGTTAATATACAGTCTATGGTTACAAGCATAAACTGTTAGTATACGGTCTATGGTTGCTGTTAATATACAGTCTATGCTAAACAACATCTGTAACTTTTCTCCCTCAGCGACCCTCACTTTTGAGCAGAGACTTGAGGCCCATCTCTTTCATGAGGCTGGTAAGCTGCTGATAGAGAGAGAGCGTCTGTTCGGGGAGATAAATGAGGCAAAGACGCTTACGCATTATGAGGAAGAAGTCAACAAGCTTGCTGCAGACCACCAGGCCCTAAAAGGACTTGTACTGAAGAATCTATCCCTCAGCCTGGGGGAGGTCAGTTTGGAAGCTCTGACATCTGCGGTGAAGGCCGTGAACCAGGAGGAGGACCAAGACCAGCGGTGGACTCAGAGGGCTCAGACCCCTCCGGACTGGAGGCCCGGTAAATGGAAGAAGCACCACGATGCCACGCTTCGCAGCCTGGTGGAGGAGCGCTTAGAAAACCCTCCAACGCCCCCTGCTGACCAGGGGAACATGTCTGCTATCCAGGCGGACATCTGCAGCATGGGCCGGCAACTGAAGGACGACCTTCTGTCTGTGGTGGACGTGGTCAAGGGTTGCTACCCCCCTGAGTGGAACATCAGTCATTTTTATGCCAGCTTGTACCACCAAGCCTTGAGCACCAGACTCAGGAGGATCGCAGACTTTGGTCTGGAGGACAAGGACTGCACTGTCCTCCTGCGCTGGGTCAACGAGTTTTACCCACTGTAAGTCATGACTTCAGTTTGTGTTTGAAGTAGGCCTACTTATATTTCTGGGCTCATTCTGTTATTATGTAGGTGTGTTTTTGTCCTGGTAGTAGGTTTGATGAACCAATGCCACTTCCGATTCCTCCTTTCGATTCTGGTTAATTTTCATTCTCGATTCAAATTCTTTGAGAGGTGGTTGATGTATTTTTGCACAGATGAGATGATAAGAGGAACATTTTATTTTTATTCAATGGTGATTGAGAGTTTTAACAGTTTTCTCCATGGCTGCAACACAACAAGCACCTGAAAGTGTAGTGGTCTTTATGGAAACCAAAACTTAGTTACTTGTGTTAAATTTGGAACCGATGATCAGATTCTGAACCATATTTTCCAAATTATTCCCAAAAAAAAGGATTCTATTGGAATCGCAGGATTTAACAAAGTCCATCCTCTGTCTCAACAACTACTTTACAGATTACAAGTACATTCCAGTGGTGGAATGTAACCAAGTACATTTACTTAAAGAGTCGAAGGATGTATCTCTGCATACTTCCATCAGTACACTGCTAATGTGCACTGACCACTTACTGCTGTAGTGCCCACTTTGATGGTTACTATTGTCCCAAAATGAACACTTATATTAAAATACTTACCGGAAATGACGAGCGGGATTTTCCAGCCCGCTTTCCTGTATGCGAATGAGGAGCGGCCGGCTCGGCTCGCCGCCTCTCAAAATCTTTTAAACTGACCTTTGCCGATCTAAAAACTCTTTGGCCTATTTCTCGTTTAACATGTTTTTAGAAACACGTTTTGGTGAACTATTTTTGTAAAATACAAGATTGTATTCCATCGGTTTGAAATTCTCAAGCAGCCAGACCCACGTGACGCATTCGTCGTGCCGGTCAAGGGCTCCCTTTTGCTTTGTAGCCCGTTTAGTGCGAGTAGGGGCCATCGTTCCACACTGTTCCACCGTTTTTAGGGGGTTTGTTTTTCATTATCTACACTATGTACTTACGACTAAGTGTTTGAAGTGTGCATGAAGGCGGTTTCAGACACAGCCTTAGTTTTAGTTTTGCAACACTTGTACTTTACTTGAGTATTTCCATGTCAGACTTTGTTCTTCTTCTTGGCTTGCCATGAAATTTACTGAGCCCATTCATGCTTCCCAGAGGATAAATTCTTTGTCCTTGCAGACAAATATAGCACTGTTATCACCTTCATATTTCATTCTTTAGAGCTTCTTTACTGACTTTTCCTCTACTCTTTGCTCTTTTTGTGAATCACTAGATATTTTTACTTCTTCAGGAAAAATTACTCAAACTTAAAGAAAATCACTCTTTGGTCAAAGTGATCACAACTAGTAGACGTACGCAACGGTCGCAAGTCAACAGTGATTAGTTTTAAGAGATCACAAGCCAAACAGTCAGGGTTAAATTAGACATGTTGTCTTGTGCTGAATGCCTACTGGAGTCAATGTAATGTTGTGTTGTTTTCAAAATATTATGAATTTCTCACTGTGTAATTATAATAGTTTATTTAATCATCTCATCATCTCTTATCTAAATCTGTCCTTTGTGTTTGTGTGGAATCAGTGAAATGACTGAGGAAGCACCAGATCCACCCACCCAAACATTTGCAGGAGTGGCACACATCCTCTGCTCTGCACGCACACTGCATTGCAAAATAACTAAGAAGGCAACGCAGCAAAAACACAAATTGAGTTTTACAGTTTGCTTTGAGTCATTTTTACCCAGTCACACCCAGAGGTTCACAAACCAGTTTGTCCCACATCTTTAATTGACAAAATGTTGCTGCAAGGTCTTGTTTTGAACTTTTGAAACTGAAGTAGAAGAGAAGGCATTGATGGAAATCAGATGATGTACAATAAAACAGTGTACAAGTATCTGTTATAATGACTTTCTGTCATCTGAAAGTGTGCAGAAATCTCCTGGTCATCTAATAAAAGTTGTGATATCTGCTTTCTGTGTCAGAATCCTTCAAAAGCCGGAGCTGGCCAGTGAAATTGATGTTGAAGCGCTGGGAAAACTGCTGCCTAAAGACTTGTTGAAAAATCTGGAGGAGCAATATCTGAACAAACGGCAGGTAACTCAAGCTGCCTGCTTAATTTGAGTTATTTCAGTTAGATCTTAGTCATGTTTGGCTGTTTCTTCATTTTCAGTTGGTTGGGTTAGACAGCTTTACTCAACCTTTGACCTAACCTTTATTTAGTTTTTGGTCTAGTTTGGAAGTTGTGGATATTTATGGTCCCCAGTTGATGAATCCTAATGGGTCTCTTGACTTAATCTCTTGCTCTGGAGGGAACTACTAGAACTGTTAGGTCCTTGTTGTATTATAGAGTGTGGTCTAGACCTACTCTATCTGTAAATTGTCTCGAGATAACTTTTGTTATGAATTGATACTATAAATAACATTGAATTGAAATTGAATCAACAGCCCCATGTCATATTTTTCAAGTACAAACAACAAATCTAAAGGGTAGATTGCTGAGATTGTTCATGCTCTTCAGAGAATGGAGGGGGGCACTTCGCCACTGGGCATAGCTCAATTATCTATATCATTGTTTCAACACTTATTGTCTGTTTGTCGCCATTTAGTGTTACGGAAATTCATTACATGAATCTCATATATGCTTATGCTATGTAATGTGCAATGGGAGTAATATATAATTAAATGTTCTGTATCCAAAAACATAAACTGTAGCATACAGCCTGTGTGTTAGAAGTGACAGCGGCATGTTGTTGTGCGTTCAGGATGATCTGACGCGTACATCAAGCGCATCCTGGTTGACGAGGAGCAGAAGTGGACTAATGGAGAGGAGCCGACGAGAAGGGACGGCTGCTTCGTCAGTACTGTGGCCTACGACATCATTCAGGTGCAGTTTCAATCAGACAACATGATGTTAAAGCAGCTGTAATCGATATCTTTCTAATAATGTATCACAGCAACGTGATAGGTGTCTCCTAATAAATGATCATGTTGCTCTGCAACTGTTGGATGTGGAAAGTTCTCCATATTTAAAACTTTCACACAGCTTGTTATTGCAGGATTAGATCAAGCCCCGACATTTTTTTCATTGTCTTGTTTGCTTCTGATCACAGTCCCAATATGAAGTTTTTGTTTTTTTTGCTTCATGTGATCATAAGAGAGCAAAATGAAAAACATAATTCTACCAGTGTCCTCTGCTCTACAGTGTAGCTCAGGAAGGAGGCAAGCAAGTTGAGGCCTAACAGGCTTGTTTCTCAACCTGTTTCACATATAACTAACAAGCTCTCCAAACCAAACAAGGAAGACAGTGTTTATATATTTATAGAAAGTCATTCAGTGTCAGATCAAGGTCCAAGTCCCTGCAGCCCCACTCCTGCAGCCTGATAAATATACAAGGCACTTCCACCGCCAACGATATGGCTTCAGTTTCTGGTGCTAGTTGGGCTGTTTGGGAGAATGCTGGACGTACATGACTGTGTCTCAGTCTCAGTGCTTTACAGTGGTTTTTATTTGCCGTCACTAATCTGTGTCCTCCATCTGTCTTTAGGTTATAAATGGTACGGTGAAATCGGCTGAAATAGTTGTGGGAGATCTGCCCAAGGCCCAGAGCATAACGTGCCAGCTGACAGATTTAATGCAGAGGTAACAAGACTGAGGATTTTCTGTGAAATAGTGTCTCTTTAAAATGCATTTTTGTCTTGTGTCTAAGAAGAACAGCGCGGTTGAAGTGGAAATCAACTGTTTTCATTTAAATCCAAACTCCTGCAGGTACAACAGCTTCCAAAAGCGTCATGAAGCAAAACAAACCAAACAGCCGCCGATTATCAAGGCGCACCTCGGCAGTATTGAGCAGTTCAGGTGTGTTTCTGATATTTAGCCTTTGTTGAAATAATTAGACGTCTAGCATTATTAAGATTGAGTTCTGCTTGAATTACTAGAATTGTTGGGTCTTTGTAAATGATAGTGTGGTCTAGACCTACTCTATCTGTAAATTGTCTTGAGATAACTTTTATGATTTGATACTATAAATAAAATTGAATTGAATTGAAATTGATCCCACAAAGAAAATATGGGCTAACGTGACTTCTGTGCTCCGTCTGCAGGGACGTCCTCAATGATAATAAACAGCTGTTCACAGAGGATGTGCGGAAAGTTTACTGCACGTTCTGACTGACATGAAACAATCTGCCCACACATATTTATTAAAACCTGTGCACGCTGTCCTCAAGGTGAGTTTGTTTCCTTTTTCTTGTCAACAAATCTCAGGAAAAGACCAAAACAAAACTGAATGTATCTACCAACAAGTATTATCCCACATATTGTACACCGTCCTGCTGTTACAGAAAACTCACTAGAGCACCAAGTGTGGATTAATTCGCCGCTGAAAATAGTCCTTTTTTCTTCCTGTTTGAGTAAAAATATAGTATTTAGGTAGCAACTTAGACTTTTTTTTTAATGAAACAAAATTATATTTGGTGTGATTTGTAAAATGTATGCCTTGAGTAGGAAGCAGTGGGCTTGGGCTGAGTTAGAGACAGTTTAATTTGTATATCTGGACCAAACATAGAAGATTTTATATATGGATATTTTTCAAACAAAGGTCAGAACTTTTCGCGCAATGAGGTAATTTAGCATAAAATACCAGGCATGATAGTAAGAAACACTAGAGCAACAAAATAGAATTTAGGAAACAGAAATAGAAAGGAAAAATATCTTAATTAAAGCAAGGAAATGGTACGCTGAATTGTTCAATAGCTCTGAAGAACAACACAAATATAGATCTTTACAGTAATTCAATCTGAAATGTCCTTTCTGTTGCAAGTTCTCTACTACTGTGCGTGAAGTGTTAACCTGTCTAGCATCATGTTTTTATGTCACACAGCCACAGTACCGCATGCTGGGAACCAACAACTGGCTGGATAAGGCCGTGTTTGAGAAGCTGCTAGACAGCATCGAAAAGAGATTCAGGATCTTCATGGTTCCCGTGAATCCTGTCACCAGGTAGAAACACACTCTTCAATTCAATCTAAAGGAGGAGCTGCTGGGTTTGACTACAAATCATGTTATGTCCTATCCAAAGCACGCTACACTTTAGATCAGGGGCCATCTAGGATCAGAGCTTTGAGGGTGCCTGGAACCAATTTAATGTCATTTTTCTTAACATTATTCTACTGTGCCAACTGCATTTTAACATCATTTTGGACCATTGTGCAAGGGAAAAACTGAATTATGTAACTAGAAAGACTTTTCTAAGACAATTCTTAGAAAACTTTGTAACATTAATGCTGAGCCACAGGGCCATTACTACAAAGGTCATGTGGTTTTACAAATTGGTTTGGATATTTATCCAGGGAGAAGCTGACATTTCCAAAATGCAGGATCAATAACTTTGGAAAATTAGAGATTCATACGATCAAGTTTCCAAGTTTCCACTGTAATAGATGAAAACCATAAACCATAAAGAAATTAATGGAAACCAATGGCTTCCTGTATGTGATGGAAAATGCATTTACAATTCTGAAACACTTTTGTTTAGGTTTGTAAAATATTCTGTAATAATGTGACTTTTATAGCAATTGAACTAAAATATGTAAAATCACTGGCGTTGTTCAATAAACTCACTTGGAAATATCAAATCTAAATAGACTCTCTCAGCTCAGCGTCATTGGTGTGTTTTCTAGGAAACTTGTTGAAATATATTGCATTTTAGTCTGAAACGTTATTTCTGATTTCATGATCGCATTCATTTCAGAAACTGATTGGCCAGCTGCACCAGGAAGTCGCAAAAGAATATGTGAAGCGGCTCCTGAAACGACAAGTCAAACTGAAGGACAAGAAGCAGCAGCTGAAGGCCTACGAGATCGTAAAGAACAACGCAGAGAGTTTGCACCATTTATTTGCCAAAATGGTAAGAATCGAGCACAAAATCGCGTGAAACAAAGTTTTGGACCTTGACAAAACATTCACTTTTGGTTGTAGTTCCATGCCAGACGTAATATGTCACTGGAACCGACCGCAGAGCATGATTAATCCAGGGAAAATCCACACTAATTACAGAAGATCCCCAAAACAAGAGACGTGTAGATTAGACTAAACTGTGACTGCTCTTTCCTAGCAGGGATCAGAGGAGGATTGGTGTACGGAAATCCTGACCAAGATTGCAGAAGTGCTGAAACTCCAAGACCTCCCCGCCATACAGATGCAAATAGTATCACTGGGAAGTGCTTATCCTGACCTCAGGTAACCTTTGCTCTCTCAAAACATATACAATGTCCTTCCTTATTTCGCTGTCAAGTATAACAGAACCCCCAACTGCTCAGGGCGCCTTTCCATGGGCAGCCCCCCACTCTGACATCTCTCCATTTAGTGCATGTATAGGTACTGAGCATGTGTGTGTAATTCAGGCCTGTGTGTAATGTGTGTAATAACAACAGAGTGTAAAGTGTAATTTCCCCTTGCGGGATTAATAAAGTACATTATTATTTTATTATTATTAAACAGGAAAGCTGAAATGTATCCAGCTATTTCCTTGCAGCAGAATGCTGTTATGAGCTAAAAGTAGACACGCTGCAACTCTTCTGGAGTAGCCTGTGTGACAGTGAGAGTGCTGTGGTAAACACAGCAACTGCAGTGAAATAAGGAAGTTTGAGCTGGTAAAGCTTAGTTGTGGTATGTCGGTTTATAAAATTCTGTAAAATTCTTTTGGACTTTTCCCTATCTCTGATTTGAATAGCTGTGGATGCGGGAGGGGCCCATAGAAAATGCTTTTCTAGAGGGTCCAGAAGTTTGTGCTACGCCCCTGGACACAGATATAGGGAATTAGTCCGAGTCAGGGTGTCTTGGTTGTAAAACGTCTCTGATGGGAATGCTTAAAAAATACTGATTTGGATGTCGACTGACATGGTTGAAGCACTGGGGTCAGCTGAAATAAGGTCTGTGGGACCGGATTCATCACTCACTATTAACATAGCAGACACTGTAGATGAAAGATGTTAGCATAGCATTACCTGATCTGATGAGATCACCGTATCTAATGCAACATACTTTCACTCTGCAATCATGTTCAGGTGTCTCTTAATTGGAATCGTTAAATCCCAGGATTAAAATCATATTTTATTTCAACCTTTCCTTCCCTTCTTTCACCCACAGTGAGAAACACGTTTCGGCTCTGCTCAAACTCAAGACCAACCTCACCAGAGCCGACAGGAGAATCGTCAAAGAGACTCTGTTGGACACTCTGAGGGAGACAGGAAGTTTTGACACTCCTCGTCCATTTTTCTCCGGAGTTAAGGTCAAATGAATTGAGACTGCATTCAGTTTTCCTCGTTTTAAAGCTGACAGAAATTAGGGTTGTATAGTATTGTGTATTATACCGTTTGTGTGTATCAAAGCATGATAGCTGGACACTGTTTGTTTCAGATATCACATATGCTGGAAAGAATATTGTCTCCAGACTTTAAAAAGATGAAATTAGTGTTTTAGTTATGTACACACATTATTGCTGGTAAATATGGTGTTTTTTACTGCTGAGTGTGTGTGTGTGTGTGTGTGTGTGTGTGTGTGTGTGTGTGTGTGTGTGTGTGTGTGTGTGTGTGTGTGTGTGCGCGTGTGCGTGTGTGAAATTGGGATCAGTGTGAAATTGGGATCAGTGTTTGCAAGTGTACTTCTGAGATCCGCCGATATATTTTTTTAATATCAAATCAGTGTTATTCTCATAGTATGTATATTTTTTTTCTAAAATGTGCAATAAAGACAGAGGTCAAGCTATCATTTTTTGAGTTTTTCATTTTTATTTCATCTGATGTACAGAATATTGTTGGAGAAAGTGTTGAATGTAACTTAAGTTTAAAAATAAATTGATTGGATGGGATTATCTTGAGCAGTACATTTTTACCTCTGTTCATTTATATCAATCACCTTTGTAGATAAAAACAGACTTCTAGGTTTTACTGCAAATTCATGTGAGCATACACTTATTCTTAATGTAACATTCACAAGTTAGAGCACAAACTACAGTCCGAAAACATTAGGTGCAGGAACAAAGAATATATTATTGATAATGACCCCTTCGTTTTTCCCATTTTTGTTATGTTGCAGCCTAACCCTAACCTTAAAAACATTTAAATTTATATTTCCCTCATCAATCTACTACACTCACTATCCCGTGATGACAAAGAAAGAAAAAACAAAATGAAATGTCGCTGTATGAAAATAGCCACCCTCGTGTAAATGTAGTCTGAGGTAAATTGGGGCAAAATGGGCATGATTTTAAAAAAGCACATCCTTATCAAGTCTCACAGCTGACAAAAACCAAGCCAGGCCAGATAGAAGGACAAGACAATGGACCTTTTTCACAGCTTTGACTTGTCATAGTTGGAAAAGCACAGCTGAAATGACTAACTTTAACAATGGCTCAATTCCATTAAGCTATTTCAGTGAGTCAGCATGCTCAACACCAGGGCCTCTCCTAATTGGAAGGCAGCCATCATTAATGGTTTTGAAGACACCTGTGCTTTTCCTACTATGACATGTCAACATGTCTGCTGTGGAAAAGGTCTATTGACTTGTAGTCCAGTTGGTGGTTGTAATGCACCCAAAAGAAAAATCAAGCCATGAGGACGTATAGAAGGAACTGCCTGCAGATCTCAATGATACAGGACTGTGTTAAGGCCCAGATCTGGGGAAGGCTACAAAATCGGAAACCCTTCCACTTCACCATCTTACTCTGCTGTTGTCTGAGGGTAATATGAAGGTGTGCCCCAAATTTCATAGTAATATTTGAGATATTACAGTCTTGATTAAGTGATGGCTACAAAACAACAACATGGCTCTTAAGGAACCTTTTAGAAAAAAATATGCTCCGTTCAAAGACCATTAAGTGACGACAACATCCCCTTGGGTCCTGCACTATTTGTCCTTTGTCCTCTCTCTAGAGCTTCTGGCTCAAGCCATTTGCCAATCGATTATGGTGTCACCACATGCAATATGTAATATCCTGTTCACTTTATATATGCTTCCTTTAGGCAATATTATCAGGAAACACTCCATAAACTTTCATTGTCATGCAGATGATACTCAATTATATCTATCAATCAAGCGGATGAAACTAATCAGTTAGCTAAACTTTAAATGTGCCTTCAGGATATTAAAACCTGGATGAGCTGTAATTTTCTAATGTTAAACTCAGATAAAACTGAAGTTATTGTTCTGGGGCCCAAGCACCACCGTGACGCATTATCCAAAGAGATAGTTACTCTGGATGGCATCACTCTGGCCTCCAGCACCACTGTGAGGAATCTTGGAGTTATCTTTGATCAGGACATGTCCTTTAATTCCCATAAAAGCAAATTTCAAGGATCACCTTTTTCACCTACGTAATTTGCAAAAATCAGGAATATCCTGTCTAAAAATGATGCAGAAAAACTAGTCCATGCATTTGTTACTTCTAGGCTGGATTACTGCAATTCTTTATTATCAGGCTGCTCGAAAAAGTCCATAAAGACTCTTCAGCTGATCCAGAATGCTGCAGCACGTGTTCTGACAGGAACCAGGAAAAGAGATCACATCTCTCCTGTTTTAGCTTCTCTGCATTGGCTTCCTGTAAAATCCAGAATAGAATTTAAAATCCTTCTTCTCACCTACAAAGCTCTTCATGGTCAGGCACCATCTTATCTTAAAGAGCTCATAGTACCTTACAACCCTACAAAGAGAACTGTGCTCCCAGAATGCAGGGTTACTTGTGGTTCCTTGTAGTGGCCAACACGGGCAAACGCCCTGCAACTTCAGAAAACACATGCACATAGACAAAACACAAGCAATTTAAGAAAACAACTTCACTAATTTGGCAACACATGCGCATTCAGCAAACGCGCATATACACACAACACAAACAAATACGTAAAAGCAATGCAAATAAAAAAACGATGCAAAAGAAAAGCACACAAACCACGAAAACAAATGCAAAAAAAAACGCTGCAACTGATTCCACAACGGAAGTGCTCCAGGCCTCTAGAGGGAGCGCTAAGTGGAACAGCTGGATCTTCGACCCCACAGAGAGAGAGAGAGAGAGCCGGGACCTGGTCTATGGCGGGACACGTTCAATCCATAGATTATATATTATTAATTAATATTTATATACTACTAATAATAACAATAATAATAATAATATACAGTTCAATCTTAGAATGGTGTGAAACAGTGTACTACTGCAAATATTAAGTCTCTATTTGAGATATGTTTTCTCTTGTTTGGTGGGTGTGTCTCAGCTCAGGTCCCAGGTGATCCTCAATCAGCAGAGACGTGTGTCCAAACTCGTGGTAATAAAACATTTAAAACTGCATCAGCGTTTAACATTGACGTTTGTTTAAGCCATTTTACATGAGAGGGAATACGTTCGTCCGAAAGGCGCATCACTGTGGTGTAGGCCTCCTCAAGTGTCATATTGTAATTATACAACAACGATTACAAACAAAATAAGTAATAAAATAAGTAATCAATCTGTATTCACATTCTGGAGCAATTTGCTCTTGAAAAAAATTAAAAAAGACAGACAGGATTTCTAGTCCCTCCCTGTAAACCAGTCACTCAGATAGCTTTATAGAGATTTATCAAACTGAATAAATCCCGGCCAAACATATAAACAAAAAACTGCTAACTCCATCGTGTTGTAAGTAAGACATCTGCTGAAAAAGTTGTATTCATTAGCAGGATTGTCGTACTGTTTAGTTCAAAAACATCCAAAACACCAAAGTAGCCTTCAAAGACGCAAGCTTTTATTTTGAAAAGAGCGTTCAGCTATCAGGCTCCTCTCCTTTGGAACCAGGTTCGGGTTCAGGAGGCAGACACCGTCTCCACATTTAAGAGTAGGCTTAAGACTTTCCTCTTTGATAAAGCTTATAGTTAGGGCTGGCTCAGGAGAGTCCTGAACCATCCCTTAGTTATGCTGCTATTGGCCTAGACTGCTAGGGGACTTCCCATGATGCACTGATCAGCTCTCTCTTCTTCCTTCTCTCCATCTGTATGCAACCTCATTCCATTAATGCATGTTACGAACTCGACTTCTTCCCTTTCCTGTAGTCTTGTGCTCTCTCGCCCCTCTCCTCTCTCCTCCTATCATTTCTGCAGGTGGTTCTGGCTCTGTAGCCATGGCATCTGGATCTGTGGTTTGAGTCACCTGCTTGACTCCATGTTCCTGCTCGACACCCTCTGCTACAATTCTCCATGTCTCTCTCTCTGTCTCTGTCTGTCTGTCTGTCTGTCTGTCTCTCCCTCTGTCTGTCTCTTTCTCTCACCCCCAACCGGTTGAGGCAGATGACTGCCCACCCTGAGCCATGGTTCTGCTCGAGGTTTCTGCCTGTGGACAATGTTTTGGTCTTTTTAGAAAACCCCTCTCAGTCTCTTGGTGACCTTCTATCATTATGCGAGGATTATGGAAGCTTATCAGGCTTTAAAATGAACTGGTCAAAGTCTGCACTACTTCATTTAAATGACTCTGGCAACAGTGCCAGCTACTCTTTGGCCCCATAATCTCTCATTTTATCAAGACTTGGAGATTGGCTGAAACATATTGCCTTGTAGCTTGTAACTGGCACAACTTTTCCCAATTATTCAATAATACAGCACTCCTGATTGGTGGGAGGCCGATAAGAGCACCACAATGAGAACATAGCGGGGTTCATTGTCTAAAGACATTTTTGGTGAGGTTGGCTTGTTACCATTCTCTGACTTACAAAATGCATTCAGTCTACCACGTTCCTCTTTTTTCTTTTACCTGCAGTTAAGATCAGCACTCAAGGCATACGGTGACCTTTGGCACTGGCCTTTGCCCATCCATCCTACCCGGACGTTATTTACTGTGCAGCCTAAAAACTGTGGTATGGTATCTAGGCTTTATCAGTTCTTGGTGATATCTGGCCGCTCTGCCCTTCCTATTGAGAGGATCTGGGCACGTGATTGCCCACACCCGGATCTCGACTGGTATAAAGTATGGGCTAACATTCCAGAAGTATCTCACAATCCATATCATCAGCAGATTCACTACAATTTCACACATAGGACATATCTCACCCTCGTGAAAATGCATGTCATGAAAATCCTTATGCACTTTCTGCCCAATTAAAGCTCAAGGTACATATCTTCATATGTTCTCGGAGTGCTCTCCTGTTGGTCAGTTCTGGAATAATATTGCATCCAAAATTTCCATCTTGATTAATGTTACTGTGCCTGTTACTGTAAATGTTTTGATTATGAATGACCTGCCTTTCAGCTCTCTCAAGCTCAAAAACATGTGTTTGCTGGACTTACAGCTGCTAAGAGGATGATTGCAATTCTTTGGAAGCCGCCTCATGACATCTGTTTTTCATGGAGCCTTTCTTTTGGATGTCACGAACATGGAACTCACTATGGCTCGTGTGGGTGGAGGCCCGGGGAAGGACTTTGGAGACTTGGCACAGCATTGCTGAGTCCTTAAAGGCAATGCTGTAGCCTTTTCTGTTGTTTGTGTGTGTGATTGGTCCCTTGTCTTGTGTCTGTCTGTTTCTGCATGTGTTGTTTTGTTTCCCTCCCTCCCGTGAATGTTATGTTTACATTATTATTTTCTTCTAAATATAAAAATTAAAATTAAAATTTGATCACAAAAAAAAAAAAAAAAGTCATCACAAGCAGCCAGATCGGCAACAATTCCGGGAAAAAGACCTGAACAATCCTGGGAAATCATTGAGCTTCCTGTATGGGAATAGAGACTGTACACACACAGTTTCAGTTTATAATTTTTGAGTAATAACTGTTGTTCTAAAAACCACAGGAAGGATACGAGTCTGCGGCAAATTACTGTCAGTGGGTTGTTTTCCTAAAAGTCTTTTTAATGGTGTAAGTGGAAGGAAGTGGGGAAGTGAAGATAAGATAAGCATATCAAAGCCGCTCGTGGGTGAAGTGAGGCTGACGATTCTTTGTGCTGTTCAGCTGTTGGACAATGACCCGAAAAAAGGGTTCAGTAACCAGGACCGCTGCCAAAGTGTCTCTACACAAAACAGTTGGGTTTTCACAACCTGATGTTGGTGGACACATTCTCACTAGCAGCTCCTGGCTCTCAAAACTGAGTGTGCATGACATTGGAGCAAGTCAGGATCAAGTTGAACAGAAATATAATCGGCATGTGTTGGGCGGGATGGACTGGGATGGATTGATGATTAATTCTGCACAGACCCGGTTCATTTGAGCCCGTTAACTCTCTTAAGTCAAAGCCATTTTTTCCAGTCTTTGGTTGGCCTGGTCTCCTGGTGTAAGAATGCTCACATAAACTCAGCCCTGTGATGCACAATCAAGTTATATGTATATAAATACATAAATTCTTTTGGGAGAACCTGGGCTATCAGGATATGCATGCATCACATGACTGTTTAAATTGTTATATGGCTATAAAGACAAAAGAAAAGACTAAACGGAAACAAAATGTAGCTATTGAAATCACACGGAGAACAATAATGGCCAAGACTTGTGTCGGCTAAGGAGCTACATGTATGGCAAGACGATGGGTTCAAAGCTTGCAAAGCAAAATGAAGTTACTTATGGGATTTTTGGATTCATACATATTTATGGTACAAAGATACTGTAATTCCATGATGGGTTAAAAAAGCTTCTGGATGGGCTGCAAATAGCTCAGCGTAATTTCTTTCAGGAAGACCTACCTTTTAATCAATGCTGTCCTGAATCAAATCAGCTGTTATCCCAATAACTGTACATTTTATCATGTGTATATAACTGTTGCATATCTGAAAATTTGTGTAAATTCTTTCAGGTAATCAATGCTCTTGCATTTGTTTTAAATGGAACAAGCTTCTGGAGGTGTTCACCTTCCTGCTAAACCAATCAGAATCGTATACAAATTCCAAGGGCCAATCACAGACTCACTCACAACCCTGCTTTAAATCTGTTTCTCCCTTTGCTATCAGCTGTCGTTGCAGGCAAAGTGAAACCCCCAGTCATCTACTCCAGCTGACCGGTCCGGAGCCTCCTTCGGTCTGGTCTTGGGCCTTTTCGCGTGGTGTCTAGGTTCCATCGGGGTCTGATGGTTCTCTACCCTGTATACGAACTATTAGTATAACAATGGAGTCTAATCTCCAAAGACTTTGTACTTCTCATTATGTTTAAATGACTTCTCTGCTTCTAAACAACAACAAGTGAGTCTCTTCACTGTTTTAAATTGGAGATATTAATGGAAACATTGCAAAAGTATTTTTTTTAATTGAGGGCGTGTGCTTTGACCTCAGGGGCGGGGGGCAATCATATCTCGGGGGGGGCGGTACCACCCTTCGCCTCCCATCTAGCCCCGCCTCTGGCTATGATCTAACCTGTTATTTAGATAATTAAAATATTAATTAAAATGACTTGTTAGTCAACTACACAACAGTCAAAACAGCTAACTTTAAAAAAGAACCTGAACAGCCTAAAACAGTCTGGAGTTGTAAGGAATTGGATGTAGATTGGACAAATTAAAAAGGGTATAAATTATACATTTAATATTGTAACCCTTCCAGATGGATTGATAACACTGTTCTCGCATCTGTTTTGTGTAGGAGTCAGTGGTGTCAGTGTTGTGCAGCAGCAATTTCCCATAAAGTCCTAATTTGTTAAATTGATATTAGTCTCCATCTAGTGATGGTATAAGAACATGCAGCCAAAATCAGACTTCTGGTCAAATCATTTTAATTAAAACACCACCACAGAAGAATATTATTTATAACATTCATCAAATTTAAAACCATGAACTGTTACACTAAATTAAAGCAGAAAACATGACTTTGCACTAGGAATGAAGAGGGAATTAAAACCTGTAAACCAACACAGTTCAACTCAAAGTTTCAGTGGAATGCATTATTAAAAAGTTCAGCAAGCAGAAATCACAGTGAAACCCACTCATATACCTTAATTTAAAGTACTCTGCGCTATTTATTCAAGTAAAATTCAGAAGTGCTATATTTATCAGTGTATCTTTATCAGTGCGATTCAGTTTTCTGACATTTAGTAGCCTGCGTCCAGCACACAAAGCAAATGAAAGTACCAGAACATTTAAGGGTTTGAAACAGAAGAAGAGTCATTTAGTAACTGCATAGCAGACCAAAAGAACTCATATTACTTGCAAGAACTATTTGTTCTTATCTTTTGACCATCAGAGCTTAACATTTTTCCCCTGTTATAAAATATGTAGCTCTTAAAGGTAAAGGCTTTTAAGCAAAACCAAATTTCCCTGTTAACGTTGTGAAAACATCCAGAAACGTGAATTTTCCTTCAACCATAATTCACCTTTATCTAACTAAAACAAAAGTACTCTCTGTCTGTCCTTTGATTTCCCCAAAGGTACCAGTATTATCTATGACACTTTTGAACGGCATGCTGGGTACAGCCCGCTCTCCGTTGCTCGATACAAGAACAGATGATGTAGCATAGTCTAAACATTTCAAGAATCAGTAACTTTCAGAATGAATGCTTTTGTTTCCTGTGAATAGCCTGATCCCAAATAACTAGCTGTTAGCAAATGACATTTATACTCCAGCATTGCTCAGGGACAGTAACAATCCCATGTAAACAACTTAATAAATGTATAAAATAAATAGATTTATAAATATTAAAAGAACACATCACTGCATTGGTTATCATATGAGCATTCCTGCAGAATTGGAACTTAGTATCATTTAGTTTCCTGAACCGACTTGAAAGGAAATCAGTGACATTAAGCAAACTCATACGGACTCCACACACGGGAAATACACACACTTAATCCTTTTTGAAGGCTTATAAAAACCTTGTGTAACCAGTCTGCTTCTCTGGCTACAGATTAAACTTGAGAAGTGACACCAGTAACAGAGTGGGCTGAACAGGATTCAGATCATCTGGAAATCTTCATGACTCCCAAACCTCTTTGTTTGTTGCAGTTGATCTTCTTCATAGAGCAGCTCGGCCTTTACAAGCCAGTAAGACAAAAGAACCAGAAAACAGATCTGCATCTGGGTGTGGGTGTGGGTTGATATCCAGGGAGGTCCTCCAGGACCTCCAGGACCTTCAGCACCTCCCTAACCTCCCATCCGGAGAGACCTTTCCATTGCAGCAGTTTGGGTAGGAGCATCAGGTCCTCGCTGCAGACACAACGCCAGGAAGAGTTAGTGAGATGCACTCACTTAAGGAAGTGCCTTTAACCTGCATTCTTTCTAGTGGCCAGCAGGGGGCGACACTAGGGTTGTAAAAATAAGTCATTTTCTATAGAAGTCTATGGGGAAATGAGCCTACTTCTACATTTTCATAATGACTTCATGGTCCAAATCGCTAGTTTTGTTTCTTCTTCAATACAGCGTGATGTTTATTTTGTAAATTATGGTCCCATTTATTTGACAATTTTAATCCATCCATCTCTCCATTTGTGCATGATTAGGTCCTGAGCATGTGTGTATTTCAGGCCTGTGTGTAGTGATCACTAACAAACTGGGGATCAGTCAATAAACAGTATGAATTAAATGAATAGGTAGGAAAAGTGGGAGAGCGATGGGGGACCACAGCAAAGGGCCGCAGGTTGGACTCTAACCCGGGCCGCTGCAGGACTCTGCCTACACGGGGCCCACCCTCTTACTGGGGGAGCTAGAGGTTGCCCGATCTTTGGGTGTTATTGATTATAGGGTTGTTCTTGCAAACGAATGCAGAAAGCCAAAGCAATACTATTGGACGACTTGGACACAAACTTCTGTAAGCAATGTCAGAATGACTTACCTCGATATGCACCTGTCTATCTGCATGCTCCCAACAGTCAGCTTTGTCGCGTCGCTGCTTTCACACTCCAACAGGTCTTTGACTTTCTGCAGCATGGAGTTCCACTGTCTGACATCAGGAGCCTGATACAACACAACACACAGGTCAGGGATTTATGTTGAAACCAGGGAAGATTTTATCCTGAAGCACAAATGTCATTAACAAGCAGACCGTTGATCTCACCAAGACAGAGAAGGTGTTGTGAAGAAGCTCTGCATCCTCAGCGACTGTTTGTCCAACATTTGGATTCCAACATCTACGCAGTTTGCTCTGCTTGCTCTGGATAATATGTGCCAGGTATAAGTGAGCGATGAGCTTGTAGGCCTCGTCTATCACTCTCTGAGTGACACAAAGTCAAATATTAGCAAGAACAGAGCAACATAAAGGCAATCAGACACAAAGATACGGAAAGAATGCTGTAAATAATACAAAGTCTTTACAATTTCTTCAGAGATCATATATTTTCTGATTTTAATATGGTTGAGCTCAGATTTTTTCATACCTCTTGTAGGCTTGTATCCTGACAGCATGACAGCTCAGAGAAAAGACTCTGTAGTTCGTTGATTATGAGGAAGAATTCCTTGTTGTCTGATTTGAAGTATCTCTTAAGGTGGCTCTGTGATTTAAGAAAACATTAAAATGAGTTAGACATTTCTCAATATTAATATATTCCCTTTTTGAAATAAGAAAACAGCAGGCCTACATTTGTAACTAAGTTAACAGCTACCTTTGCCGTGTCAGCTAAGATTTTCATCAGAAGGTTCAAAGTAAACGCCTCCATGTCTTTAAGCATCGCCACGGTTTCCGTGAGAAGGATGCTTTTAGCTTGGGTCTGGACATACTGGCTGGGAAGAAATATCATAAACAACATAATCACTTTCCTGTGTTTTACCTGCATTTCGTTATTGCATTTGTTGTTTTGTTGAGTGTCTTTTTTTTATTATTAACCTTGTTTGCAAGTAAACAATGTTTTAAGGAAACAGGCTTGAATTGAATTAATATTGGACAAATACTTACTTGAGTTTATTACAGTTGTTCAAAGTTTTAAAGAAGTGTTTTGTTTCTGGTTTGTCCATTTTTGCTTTCTTTTCAAGAATCTCAATCTGCATAGTGGTGTAGCTACAAACCAGAGCAGATATGCAGAGTTAACAATGCAACGTACTGCCTGTAATTGGTGATATTTATGTTAAGTCTGCTGGGGTAATCTGTGGAGAACAATAGCTTATTCTCACTTCTCCAGAAACAGCCGCAGCTCTTGGAAACACACCTCCTGCACGTAGTCAGAAAGCTTTTGGCAGATTTTTTGTGCGCTTTTGTGCATGGCATTAATGCACTTAAAGAGAAATAACAACAAAAAGAAACAATATTATTATACAACCAACAAAGAAATTTTAAAAAGCAAAGAAATTATAATTTTTAAAAAGAGTCTTTATTATCAAATCAAATAAAATATAAAAAACTACCAAACAAATCAATTTATAGAAAAAAAAGAGTAATAATAAACAAATATATACACAACACACACAACTCATTCCCCATTGTCTCACAGTAACGTCATACACTCTATATAATATGTATATATATCTGGCTTAAGTACCTGAATAGTATCCAGATAAAGTTCATTGTAAGCTTCTTTGCTTCTCTCATGCTGCAGGATTGCCTCCAGGTACCCTCTGACCTCATTCTGTAGACCAAAAGACAAATATGAAGCCATAGAAGTAGCAGAAATATAAATTAGCAGCAGAAATAAAGTGTGGTTTCAGTGGTATATACAGTAGTAATATAAAAATTTATATAATTCTGGATGAATGCATGACATGAACAAAAGTCGTCGGTCGCTGATATTTATCATTCTGCAAATTAAGGTGGCTCAGAGAATGGTTTTAGAATGTGTTTTAATGGCCTTGATAATGAAAGCTATTGGTTATGAAACGGCAATTTGATTGGCTGTTTGTCAAGTACGGTGTTGTCATTGGCCCATAGCTGACACCCTAGTGTCTCTTTAAGTCTGCTGTCACCATAGACGATGTGGATTGTCTTTCAATTCAATTCAATTCAATTTTATTTATAGTATCAATTCATAACAAGAGTTATCTCGAGACACTTCACTACAGCACACATTATAAAGTCGTTTTTCCCAAGGGGGGCGAGCGTCTACGAAGCGTAGCTCCCATGGCGCCATTTTAATGCTACCTAGCATTCATTAGCATCCCATTGACTGCCATTCATTTTGCTGCCACTTTGACAGCGAATATCTTCTGAAGCATTTAAAGACTCTATTTGTCCGTTGTTTATTTGTAAAGTAACACGACAATGTATAAAAGGCTCCATTACCTTGTAGCTCACGTTATGGCTCCATAGCAGATGTTTTTATAAAATAGGCTAACGGTATTTATAACCACACGACTTACTGTCGCATAGTTGACAAATCACCGTATAGTAGTAGTTAGCTTAAAGACAGTTAGGACTTCCATCAGCTGTTTAGGTTTAATTACTAATGTTAACTAGCATGCTAGTTAGCAATATCTAGCCTGTGCCTATGTTATCTCCTAACATATACCTCCGCTCTCCGTCTCTGCTGATTGGGAATGATTGAGATTTCTCATGCACAGCTACCAGAAGACTTACAACTTTCAGACAGGTTGCTCACGTCACATCTACGTCTTCAAGCTCAGTTGGAGGCTGTGCAGTAACGCTCAGCATCACCGGAAAGAGCTTCTAATAGACTTCACTGGTCCAGAACAATGGGGTCTGTTGGTCCATTTCTTCAACTGTCTATGTTTTTTTCCCCGCCATATGTCGTTTTTAAAGCATTCATATGTTAAAAACATATTTGCATTTAACGTGAAGTGGTTAAATGGCTAACTGCTTCTGAATATCAAGCATCTTTCTGGGAGGATTAGCTACCAAACATGAAAGCAGCAGGATAACGTGGTGAAATTGGGCAAACGTGGCTACAAAAATCACAGCGCAAACGACGAACAGCAGCAAGTGGAGGTCTGTGTGTTTAACAGTGCGAGAAATATGAAATAGCCTATGTTAATTTATGTATACAGGCTCAAAACTAAAAATGTGACTTTGTGAATCTGAAGCGGTTAGCATAGGAGCAATTCTAAAGCCCATGAGTCCCCTCAACATATTGGTGTTTTCAGTACAGTATTCAGTGTTTTGGAGGTTAGATTTCCTGAAATACCAGGAAGTTCCTTTAAATGTTAATTTAATAGGTTTTTACAGCCTCAAAACACAAAGAGGCCATAAAATCTCTGTGATTACTTGGACATAAACTGAGATTGCTGCTTTCATTTATTTTCATGTCCCTCATGTAGAGGCCCCCTGTTACCAAGTAAGCACAACACTTTCACCACAGTGATTCGTTCTGGGAATTTACCTACTCCCATACCTCCATTACACAAAGACACACATTAATAAATATGTCATAAAAGTTGTAGAAGGCTTTAACAAATATGTTGAGTTGTTTGAATTGTGCTACCAAATATAAGCATAAGCAGCCCAAACACTGTAAGAGGTAGGTAGTATTCTTACCATCACATGTTCCAGCAGTTTGTCCTTTGCTTTTACTGCAAACTCTGTGAACAGCAGCATGTCAACTTTTTTCATGGGATCCATTTCTTGCAGATCAGACTGACCACATGGCTCCTGACTGGGAAAGTACCACAAATATCAAAATCAGAAGTGGGCAGCTGCATGTGTCACATCTGTATCAAATATATGCTGTTCAGAAATAATAAGAGTTATACACAAATAGCCATGGTGTTCTTATACAGCAGCAGTTACTGTGGTGCATACAGCGATAAATACGTAGAACAAATACGAAAAACATTGTTTTTGAGCTATATGTACGAATGGTTCATGAGAACAGCCTGAACAGGGTGAATTGGAAAGAAAGGCTTGTCTCAATTATAAGCCCACTGAAAATAAAGGCCTCTACAGTTGAGATAAAGAAAGATACAGTAGGTAAATATGCAGAGATAGATACCTCAGATATGTATCTTGGAGCCACTGCATCAGCTCAAAGCAATTCTTAGAAGAGCTGCTTTTGTTGAGTAGATCATCGAGGTGTTCAAATGTCTGACGTTGGTAGCTTTCAATCAGACACCCCATCAACCCCATTTGTTTCAACAGGGGACCCAGCTTCACTAGCTCTTGGTGCACAGTGTCCTGCACATTTAACAGGTGCCGACAGAGGTTCTGGTCCACATCTACCGGTGGCTTTGGGAAGTGCTGGGACACAGATCTTTGTATGAGGTATATGCTGTCGGCATCAGGGTCCACACCCAGAAGTTCAGCTAGTTCCTGACTGTTGATCTGTTCTTCACTCTGCAGGTGTTGTTCCTCGTTCCTGTTGGAATTGTTCTGAGCCACAATGTCACAACAGGTACTGGCCGGTTGCATATCTATTAAAAAAGTCAAATGCAAACTTGTTATAGTTTAGAACACTGTAAATATTACTTTAAAATACAAATACATTATACGTGTATAGAATGGAATAGAATAGAATAGAATGCATTTATTGTCATTATACACAAGTGCAGTACCTGTGCAACGAGATTGAAGCAACCCCTTCACAGTGTCAACAAAAAATATAAAAATATAAAATATAAAATGTAAGTAGTGCAGAAAAAAGAGAGGGGGGAATGTGGTGCACAGTCCTGAGAACAACTATATACATATATAAAATAGGGTTTGTATACGTGAATGTTGTGTATGTTGCATTTCTGCTGACACAATCCTTATGGGTGTTAAACCCAGAGGTGGAATGTAGCTAAGTAATTAATAAGCACTAATTTGAGATTATTATACTTCACTTGAGTACATTTTGTATATATTTTTTTTTTAATCTCATGCCACTTTCTACTTCTACTCCACTAGAGGAAAGCATTGCACTTTTTACTTTGTAATTATCCATGGCAATTATTTGACAATTTTTCATGTGAAAAAAAAAATTCACGGTTCCAAAAGATTTGCTCATTCTTTTAATTATGTTAATGTTTTAGTTATAATGTTGAGGTTTGGACTGTTGGTTGGACAAAACATAAATGAAGATGTCAATTTACGTTCTAGACAACTATGACAAACATTTGTCACTATATTCAGAATTCTTACAAAAAACATCAATCCATTGATGAAAATAATCAGCAGATTGGCTTGCCTGCCATGCATTTGCATTTGCGTTTTATACTCAGTCATGACGCAGTATAACAGCTTGTGTAGTAGTGTGTGTTGTGCATGCCGACACACCTCAAGGGTAATTTAGGTCATATTCAGTATTTGTTCAGGACAGGTACACAGGAATTCCCCCAACATGCCTGAGATTACCACCAGAGGCAGTTTGAAAAGGTCTGATTTGAACGGCATGATCACAGTTCTCAAATATTGATCCAAAACTATCCCATTGGGAACAGTTTCTTTTTTCTTGAGACACACTTCAATAAACCTATTTTCGGCAGGAATTATAGAGAATATTAGTTATAGTCTAAGTAAAAAGACTCACTGCTTTCAGCTATGCAAACAAAAAAATCATAATCATAAAAGAGGCTTACCATCATTGTTGTTGTTGTTGTTATTCTCTAATAAAGGTCTCCTGCTGTCCCTCCTCCCAAATTTTGTCATCCACGTTTTCATCTCCAGTTTGAAAGGTTTTGCACAGGTTGGAGCTGCAAGCTGCTGTCTCGGAGTGGTGCACGTTTCTGCTTAGGACTAGTGAGTCAGCAGCTCTTTTTATCCTGGCAGATAAAAGGGGCTTTCCCATAACATCATCCACACTGTACTTTCCTTTTCTATTAAGACTGGTGCCAGCCAGCAAAGTTGTTGCATCAGCCACAATAATAACATACAAATGCTTTGGGTGCTGCTACTTATACTACTACTACCACTGCTACGATAGTATTACATAATAATAATTGAAATGGAAACAAAAGTCCCTGACTGGAATTGAACATGTGACGTTCTGATTATGTGGGATCATCTTGGAGGAGAGGACACTCACAGTGTTTTTGGAAGCTCCTTTACTACAAATTGTGTGAAATGAAATGCATTCCATACAATCTGCAATAATCGTTGTCATGAGAAGACATTTTGGCTGACAGTAGGAAAAGCACAGAAGTAAATAATCTCCCTTCCCCCCCCCCCCCCCAAAAAAAATACAAGATGGCTGCATTCCATCTCAGTTCTTTTCCTACTATGACATGTCAAAATGGTTGCTGATGGCAGTGTTGTTACCCTATTCTTGCCCAGCAAAACCCAGTTTAAATGAAGAACTTTGTTTTTGTTGATCATATACAGACTGTTCATAATTCTATTCAATTTAATTTATAGTATCAAATCATAACAAAAGTTATCTCGAGACACTTTACAGATAGAGTAGGTCTAGACCACATTCTATAATTTACAAAGACCCAACACTTCTAGTAATTTCCCCAACAGCTAGCATTTAGTGTGACAGTGGCAAGGAAAAACTTTCTTTTACTCTTGGTAGGCGGAGTCTGACGGGGCTGGTTGGGGGTGTAATGAACAGTGGAAATAACAGTCATAATAAAGATAATGGAACAGTAACTGCAACATAGCTATCATATAAAAAGTAAAGCATTGTAATTTGTATGTTTTCCATGTACGAGTTCCAATGTGGGTGGCAATAGCTCAGTCAATAGAGATGTGGGTTGGAAACCAAAGGGTTGCTGGTTCAAGTCCCTGTTTGGACCAAACAATGTAGTGTGGATGGATCTTCTGGGTGCTCTTGAGCAAGGCACTGCTCAGGACTACATTTTTCCATTAGTGCTTGAATAGGTCCTGAGTGTGGGTGTGTGTTTCAAGCCTGTGTGTACTGTGTAATAACAAGTGTAAATTGAAATTTCACCAGAGGAGATCAAAATTGATTACATTTATATTTATTGCCCTGTATAAGAACGCTTTGGTCGGCGCAGGGAGGGTCGGGGTGGATTGGCAGCTCATTAAACACAGTGCTTTTTCAAGCCTGGGAGCGGAGTTTGCAGCCTGGGAAAACACAAGCCTTTCACCCAGAAAATGTGTCCTGGGAGTGTTTTAATCCAAACCAAGATCTTTTTTTAGTGGTGTTGGTGGCTAAACTTAACTGTTGTTGCTGGATTTGTTGGATAAGCTCAGCGGCCACGTTCCCTGAAAGACCGACAGCCCACAGTGCTCGGTAGGAATTGTCCGGTTGGTGTGGTTGCCTAATTCCGTAAGATATCGTACAAATTGGTGCACATAAGGTTTCATGTGATAGCTGACGTTTCAAATGATTATTCTTAGATTAATTCAAATTCCCGTTATTATCTTTTTCTATTGCTTTTCACAACATCTCCCAGTGGATGTAATTAAAGTCAGGGCTCCAGACTGTGACCACGTTTTTAGGAACAGTGCAAGCATTTTTATAACACATGAAACCTGCAAATTTGACTTTTTCTTTTTGTTAGATTTCATGTTGAATAACAAGGAGTGAGCGAGTCTGCCAGAGTTGACCAATGTGTGTGAGCAGGGGCGTAGCACAAAATTCTGGTCCCTGTAGAAAGGCATTCTCTATGGGGCCCTGGCCACATCCACTGCTATTCATTCCAGCATCTTTTCGAACCCTCCTCACATGAGGGCCCTTGGTACTCAGTAAGCAATTTGCTGCATAGCAATAGCCAATTAGGAGTTGGCCTTAGCCTAACGTCAGCCCTCCTCTCTTCCTTCAACTCTGGTTATTGTTTCCATGTAGGCGTTGTTTTCAAGACAGGAATCACCCTGCTTCCCAGCATTGCACGCTAATGGGCTTTCCACCATTTTCTCTTCATTGACCACTAACAAGCAACAATAGTAGGCTAGAGCCTCAGGTGGCTGCACCTGATTGGACAAACACGTCTCATGGTGCTGTATGCCCCCAGATTTCTAAACACACCATAGTAGTGGCCCGTTTGGAAAACAATTTCTTTTACAAAAACAGTTTGTTTCTGAAAATATTTCAAGTGAGAGATACAGTAGGTTATGCAGTTGGTGAGTCTTCAGTGGTCGGTTTGAAGGCACCAGCCGGCCGCTTCTCCAGAGTACCAGCGGCGCTCCCGAAGAAATGAATGGGAAGCGTGGAAATGACGCTGACACATACCATGACAGTCTCAAATGTCTGTGAGCACTTCCGGTTGGCAGGTCCAGGCTGGTAGACCCCGTCAGTGCGTTAGTGTTTTTTGTGTCTCGTCACGAAACCAACCGCATTTTGTTGTCTGGGTCTCAGGGTCAAAGGGGGATTTTGCAAACGGCACGTTTTGAGTTTGAATATACAACTGCGGATTAAATATATAACTATTTACCATGTGAAAACAAGTGCATGGCCGGGTTGGCTCAGTTGGTAGAGTGGGCGCACATATAAAGGGGTTTGTTCCTTGGGTTGGGCTCCGACCCGTGGCCTCTCTTTCTCCTTTCAGGCCTTTCAGATTAAATGGAATATTCATTCCTTGCCATGTTTTGCTTAACTTGAATGAATAAGGGAGTTGGAGTCATTATTCACAGGTATATGTGTATTGTTAGATAGCAGGCAGGCGTTCCACTGTACTGAGTCATGGTGGAAAGGTGTTTGCAAATGGAAAAAACCTTCACTTACATGGGTACAATTTCTCATACTGGCAGATTGTTATGGAAATGATAGGCATCCGAAGCTAATTTGAATGTGAAACTGTTTATAATTATATTCCCAGTTTCATATTCTATTTTTAAGTCCTTCCAAATGACAATAATTTACTGGGATGTTCAAGATTAAACACAGAATGATCCATCATGTTGATAATGTTCCTGATTATTATAGTGTAAAACATGTCTGGACTGAAGGACTGATCAGTGCACAAGTTTCTGTGGGTGTGTCTGAAAAAGGGAGAGAGAGCCATTGAGGGATTATCAGGGATATTCCCCCTCTCTATACACACAGAGAGCATGGGGAATATCTATTATCTATGTTCAGGAGAGTGGGATATTCCATTTAATTCCAACAAAGTATTATCCAATTGCGGAGTTCACATTTTGGAATGAATCTCAAGTGCTTCTTAACCACTGATGGTGCATTTAAATGTTATGTGGTTAGAATGTGGGGGGAGGGGGGGTTGTAATGCACAACAGAGTCGAGTTTGAAAATACCTTTTCACAGCAGCATCTAAAAGGAGGGGAGGAGTCCTCCAGAATAAGCAACGTAAAAGTACCACATAAATATGTAATATCAACTCCAACAAGAGAGTAAGCACTTGAATGAAGAGAATGTCATATTTAAGGTCCCATGACATGGTGCTCTTTGGATGTTTTTACATAGACCTTAGTAGTCCCATAATACTGTATCTGAAGTCTCTTTTATATAGACTTTAGTGGTTGAGGCTGGGGGTGTGGCCTCAACCAACTGCCACTTTGCTCGTTTGAAAGCCATGACTCTCTCTCTCATGGGTGGGCCAAATTCTCTGGATGGGCAAAGCAGAGAAAGGGGAGGTGATCTGGCAAGATTCCATATTGGCCCATTGGATCTTTAATAATAAACCTGTTGATCTCACAATATAAAAATGAAAACACTGTTGTAGATAGATTCTGTGAGACTATGCGTTGAGCTAAATGCAGCATGCTCACAATGGTAATGTTACAGTAATGATGTTTAGCAGGTATAAAATGGGATGCATAATGTTTTTTTTATATAATGTAATGAGTTTTGCCTTATCCAAATCAAGGGTAGAGGGTGTCATATGGTGTACAGATTGTAAAGCCTCTTTGTGATATGTATTTGTGATATTGGGCTGTATAAATCAAATTGACCTGGCTTAACAGGTTATGTGTGTTAGCATGTTAACATTAGCTAATTTGCAAAATACAGCTGTGGCTGATGATGGTGCTCAAGGAAAAGGAAAAGTGAAGGTACCACCAAAGTTATTATGTACAATTCATCTTGTGCAGATAATCACGGTGCTAATTTCTTGGTAAATCGTGAATGTATAAAATTGAAAATCCATGCTGACAAATTAACCGTTTAAAAAACAAAATAAAGCCATAAAGTTAGTCCTAACCTCAGAAATTTGCGTTGTTTAACACGGCCATAACATTTAAGCTTTATTTAAAGTTCAAATTTAATTTCAGGAAACCAAATCTTTTGACAATTCCAAGCTCATGAATTTGAAAAACCGATCTAATACTGACAAAGAACCAGATTACTAAATAAAATGGGTTTATTTCCAGACAGAAACATTTATTCTTTCATTTTTCATGTCGGCTCGTTAATGTTGATGAACACAATACATTTACAAGGGACTTTAACATAAGTTTGCCTGATTTGCATAATTATCTGGATAAAACTTAAGCACGCAAAAAACCAAATAAGAGCATGCAAACTGTGATATGGCGTAATCTTTGATAATCACCTTGGGTTGACTCTCCAAGATCATTTCAATTTTATACAGTAGAAATCTTACATGCTTTTATTTCCTCTCGTTTGGACTATTGGTCCTTTTTTACCAACACAAGTCTTTAAAGGAAAGTGCAAATAAAAACACATACTTTATTGATTTTACATTTGAAATTACATGACACATACCCAGAAACAATCCATGCAACGGAGAGATTTCAGAGTGAGGCTGCCCATGGACAGGTGCCCCGAGCAGTTGGGGGTTCTGTAATCTATGTCCACAACGTTCCACTTCTGGGATTGTTATGTTGCCGTCGGATATTCTGCTGGATGTCCGTTACCTTCCTTGCAGCTCCACCGGTGCTCCATCCGGTTCTTAGTAGCGCCCCAGACAGTTGTGATTGCTTTAAAGAAATGCCAATAAACCAGAGCACATTTTACTCTCATCTAGGAATGATGTGTACATTAGCCAGACCCTCTTTTTCAGCGCTGTGGAGGAAGGTCTGGCATGGGTCCAATTAGCAACCAGTCCAATCAGTTGAATTGCTTTTTGTAAAAGATGTTGAGAAACTGTTGTGTGAGAATGCACTTTTAACAAATTTGACTTGATTTGACACCAAGCTACATGGCAATTGCACAATATGTTTTTTATTTTTTTTTATTTCTTCATGCCTCTGTTCGTAGGCTACAACCCTGAAAGAGAGGACTTACTGTGTGTTCTGTTATCTCACCGGGACTGATAAGACTAATAAACCTCTCTCAGTGGTTCCTACAAGGGCCAGGCACAATGAAAAGATAAAAACTAACGCAGGAATACTGGGAAATCCTTCCTTCCAAAAATCCCAAACCAACAAGCCAGTTATAACAGTTATTTATTCACAAAAACACAATTTAAAAGAAGATTATGAAGACATGTTTTCATGCCGATTGTCCATCCATTTGAAGCAAAAGATAAATGAATCACTATTTTATAATTGCTTGTATTTATGGCTAAAACTTATGCCATTTTAGTAGCAGAACATATTTAAACATCACCCCTACTCAGAAGGAAAAGTCCAAGAAGTAAGCCAGAGAAATATTTGGGATTAGTTTGTTCCTAAGTAGAGGAACCTTTGCTTAAACCTCTGCTTTTTATGGACAAGTTTCTGTAAAATGTGTATTACATCTACAATAATTGTTCAATCCCTGCACTGTTCACTTTGGCACTTTTGCGCATCATCATTACACACACTCTACAATAGTATCTCACCTTATCATGGCCATTGCATTTCTGTGAGTGATTTTTATTTTTATTCTTATGTATGTGTGATATATGTGTGTATATGTGTTTGTCTATCTATCTATCTATCTATCTATCTATCTATCTATCTATCTATCTATCTATCTATCTATCTATCTATCTATCTATCTATCTATCTATCTATCTATCTATCTATCTATCTATCTAATTATCTTTTTGTACCCGACATGTTAGGGTCCATCTAATCCAATAAATATATAAGTATGTGATGTATATAACACCATGCATGTTTGGCTGGTTATGTGTTTTTGTTGCCAGGAGTCAGGATTAAGCTGCTGGAGGAAGAGGAGGAGAAGGAGGAAGGACTGGACGATTCTCTGAGTGAAGGTTTGACTTCACTCTCTGTGGGAGAATGGGAGGATGGCACTTTCTCAAAGTAATGACATTTCTATTGGAATCTAGGTTTGTCACAATAATATTTTGTGTTGATATAACCCGAGAATAATCTCAAGTAAAGGCCAACACACCTCCAGGTTTAGAATTGGGGTTCTTGTAGAAGAAAGACATGATGACTTGTGAGAAGCAGCTCAGGTTGCATTGTGTTTTAACTTTAGTGCCTCCAGTGGCAGTCAGAGACAACAGCTTTAAAGACTGGAGTTTCCAGGAAGTCACATGTTCAGTTCTTGGCAAAAGATGAGCAGTGGGATCACATTTCATGGCCTGAACTTGATTCAACTCCTTAGAGACAAAACAACCACAGGCATTTTACTGACAACTTTAGAATGAACTCAACAAACAGGGACAGACATTGAAAAGAATAAAAATACCTTGAGATATTACATGGCCTGCCCTGAAGCCATGTTTCCTATGTAATACTTTATGGTTAACATAACTTTAAATTAAATATAAATGGACTGTTCTTGTACCACCATTCTAGTGTTGATTTATAAAAAGTTAAACAATGTTGGATGCAGCCAGGTTAGGAAAATATGCAAATCTCTGCCCCTCCCCCAGGAGCCTTCCTGCTACGCACCAAAAGGTGGCCTACTGTCTCCTGTCCCCTGGGGTCCTAGTCTAGGCTAAGACAATACAATGTTGATTAACTGTATTGATGTTAGAGTTTCACATTTACACGACAGACCCTTTGGATCTGTAACTAAAAACGACCCCCAAAGGAGCAGAGTTTAGAGCCATGTCCTTCCTCATTGGACAGCGAAGATGCGCTCGGCATGTTGCCATGCCAACGATGGACCAATGAGAACGGATTTGAATGCACCAGGTGAAAAGGAACCGCCCCTAGGTGCAGAGGATAAATGAGTGTGAGTTAGGAATATTCAGGACTGGTTTCATGTGACTCCGTCAGGGGGAGCATGGATCCAGTCCGCTGTCAGCTGCAGTGTTATCATGTTGTGTTTGTCGTATTGTCTTTGTCTTATCATCTTCATCATTCTGTTGCATTAAACCTTTTCTTAACTCTCAATTGGACCCCAAACACTTTGCTAAATGCTTGTCTCCTGTGTTGTCAAAAGCAAAGTTGTTTTCTGGCAAAGTGTCTGCCCCTCAGGGTTTTTGTTTTAGTTTCAACCTTTGACCCATAATATTAATTTGTTATTAATGTTTATTATAGTGAGGCTGCATTAATGAAGAACTTGTCAAACAACTGTTCTCTCACTGTATGTCCCATAGTTTTATTAATTGTATTCTGTAATATTGTCTTGTATTCATTTCTCATGTACTGTATTTATTAAGACTGGGCCGTAGTGAGTCTTTAAATATTGAGATCATGAGACCAAATCGCCTCATGGAGCACAATCCCCCACCCCTAAAGAACCAAAGAAAGGCAAACATTCTTATGTGTCTTATGGTGATGGGAAATACAAAATGACTTTCTCAGAAAAAAATCTGTCACATCCAAGAATACTGAATAAAATAAAATGGAGTAATTTGTCTGTAATTGTGTTGCTAAAACCCATAACTAATAGAAACAACACTAAAGTCAATCACGGCTTACACGGCACAGTACAGACACACCATCAGCAAAATGTACGTGGTCATACCTCTTCCCAATTTGGTGTGGGGGTTTTATTTATAAGTTTTGGTCATGACCATTTAGCTACAGCACACAATCTTTAAGACAATGAAGAGCTTTCAACTTGGTTTCAACAGTTTTTGTCCCTTTCCTGTTCCATGTATTAATGCCCCTGTGCTAGAAGACAGCTCCATAAATCTATAAATAAGTGGTTTGGTGCTGGAGAACTTGACCTTTGGGATCATCCAACAACAGTGTTGGACCTCACTGATGCTCTTTGTCTGTGGACCAAATGCCTGCAGGAGGTTCAAACATCTGGTGGAAAGGGTGAAACCAGAAGAGTGGAGGCTGTGAGATGTGTGTCCATGTGTGGTGTGCCAACTTGGAAGATATCACCAGTTAACATCAGCTGTTCTAAACTTTATTATAAAACTTTACCCAACTAAGACTATCTTTGATGTCAGGAGGGAGACCTGGCTGGCACCCCATAACCAAATAAAGAAAACATAAAATGGGTAAAAACAAAACTGTCACAGTGGTGGACTGACCTGTTCAGCTGTCACATCAGGGTGAGGTGTCCACTTACTTTTGGCCAACATCAGCTGTGAGCTGGTAGAAAACGTGGGAACTTTTGGGATCTTTAACCACCAATAACAGTAACAATACATCTGGATTTCCCCTTCAGTAACTGCTCCTCCACTACTACCTCAATCACAGTGTCATCCATTATATGCACACAAGCATTATATTATTATTATTATCTTCATCATTTTCAGTATTATTTAGACAAAACAAGTAATGGAGTGAAATTAGATCTTTATTTTGTGGGAAATAAATGAATGAAGCTAAGGATTTGTTGCTTACAGGACATGAGGAGGGCGGAAATGACAAAACAAAAAGAAGAAAAATGGCACCAAATATTTCTTTGATAACAAATACATGTGACATTATTGCATTCTCTACAGTTACCAAATGACAGCTTGGACACAAGCAAATGCTGATGACTTATAAACAATATAATACACGCTTCTTTTAGAGTTAAGTTACTGCACAGCTTGTTACAGTATCAACATTTTGGAGACTGCAGGAGAGATGCTGCCCCCTGGTGGAAAAGGAATGAAACGATACACTGAGCCACACAAACTCCTCAAGCAGACCTTTTAAGATTTCTTGTACTCAATTCTCTCCCTTGACGTCGTCACCGATCAGCTGATAAACGTACGTCACCACTGTAGACGCCTGGATGTCCATTAATACAAAAGAGGGGATGATGTTGCTGTAAGGAGAGGAGACAGATGTGTTCTTAGGTAAAAGCGTGTCCTGCACTGCTGGCTGCTTGCAAATAAAGTCAGTGTGGTTTCTACAGTTACACCTGATGTACTGTATGTCACACTGGGGAGCATCATTAGCGTCCACTGCAGCTCTTTCCAGCAAATCTACTTGACAGAACGTAGTTTTAAAAAAAGGTTGCTGTCGAATGTATGACTTTTACTTGTGACTGAGTATTTTTTAACTGTGGTATTGTTACATGTACTTAAGCAAAAGATCTGAATACTTCTTCCACTTCTAAAGTTGCTCTTGCCATTGAAAATGAAACTCAACAAATTTAGGCAGCAACATTGTCTTGGAACTACGTTCGATCAGATAAATAACTCAAAGAGCTGCTATATGCACTGTTGATACTTTAGTAAAAGTCTAAAACTATAAACATCAAAATATACTAAAAGTAAATTATCCATTATGCAGAACGACCCTTTACAGAATAAAATACATTACTGGTTTATAATTATTGATGTATGCATGTGTTTATCACTTTAATATTGTAGCTGGCAGAGATGGGGCTAAACTGAACTGTATTCACTGCTGGGTAACGTTATCTATTATAATAAATGATAATTTATTAGTTGATTGTATTTTGTATAAACAATCTGAATCTCTTTATTTCTCTCTCTCTATTTTAATTTCTGTGTCTCTACCTACCATGACTGAGATGAAATGGTGAAATTATGAAATTTACCAATGTCTGCAGCTGTACAATTATAATACACAACAAATGATCACATTTCAGCTCACAGTGTCCTAATTCTGACTTATGCTGCTCACATGAACGAAAATCAGATGTTTTATAATCAATGCTAAAATGGAAAAAATAATAATTGCACTTTTTTGTATCTAGACTATATGTATATGTGCTACAAATGTAAACAAGTGGTTGTTTCTTTAATTTGAATGCTTAAATTGAAAGGTCTCCCTTCCACCCTTTGCGGTAACAGCGGGAGGTGGTGTTAAGCCCTTTGAATGACTCCTCTACCTTTCCAGTGCGCTGTAGGCCCTGTGGCCGAACCAGGGTTGATGTAGAACTTGTTTTCATTCTCAAAGGCCTCGAACTTGTGCGTGTGCCCAGAGATGAGGATGTCGACATCCAACTGTCTCTGGAGCAGCGCCAGACTGGCCATGTCGGGGGATCACCTGGTGGCCGTGGATGAGACCGATCTTAAACTGGCCCACTGTCACAACCTTCTGCTCCGGGTAGTTCAGGTTCTGAGAGGGAACATAAAAGATTAATGCACTAAAATTCAGAAACGCGTTGTGTTTTCTGGACTTACAGCGGCTAAGAAAATGATCAATGATTGCCGTACGTTGGAAACCACCTCACAATCCGTCTCGCAAACCCTCTCCTTTCTGGACGTTGTTTGTGTGAGCTGCAAGCCCTGTTCCTGTTGTTGTGTTTTTTTAGGTCCACCTCCCGTCTTTCCTCTCTGTGTAGCTTTCTATTTTTTCTTTGGTCCAGGCATACGTTCCTATGTCCCAATGTATTGTTTAATTGTTTTGAATATAAAAAAATATATATAAATATTTGATCCCAAAAAAAATGGTTTATGCACTGTTGTTTTAATTTGAAAGCTCTATTCTGGGAATAATACATATGTTCTTAGTACTATACCACTGGAAACTGTATTGTGGGTAGGTTTAACCAGACACAGCAGCTGGGTTCTTAAATGTTACTTTTTCAAAAAAAAATTAATTAGGAAGATAAAACTCAATTTGCGGAAAGGGAGCAATTACAATTTTTTATTCTTTATAAAATTCTGCTGGACTTTGAAGAATAACGTCACCCCCAACACATTGTTAAGTATGCATAAACCAGTCTGGCTGAACTCTTAATTTTGCATTTACAGATTAATTAATAAATCTCTCAACATGATTAAAGAAACTGGGTTGGTCGTTTTGTCATTGTATGGTGGGGTGTAATGAATATGACTGTTTTCTTTCATTGTTTTCTACAAACACACAGACAGACCTCATCGAAGTCTCCTCGGACTATGTGGACGTCTCCGGCGAGAGTCTTCAGGTAGTCATAGCTCTCCTTGGTGCACAGATTGCCTGTGCAGAGAATGTGCTGGATCTTCCCCGGGACCAACAGCTTCTTGAACTTGGCTGGCAGGGTGTTGCACCGATGGGGATGTGCAGGTCACCTAACACCAGGACCAACTGATAGCATCGCACAGACACACACGGACAGGTTAGTCACCCACCGATGAGGGAGAGTTCAGGCTGTGAGATATGCACTGAAAAAAGTGGGCCAAGGATAGAGCTCTGTGGGATGCCACAGTTGGGATCGACCAAAACCACTGTACTCCTCAATTTTTTTCAAGTTGTCTTTTTTCTTGTTTGAAACCATCAAAATACTGTCCAGTTTTGTTATTGCACCCAAACAACAACAACCTGCTAGAGTTTAATTCATTACAGTGACTAACCCACTTAATTCATAAAGCATAAACTTGAAAATAAGCAATGTTTGTGAGTAAGAAGCTGAGATTATTAAGTGTCCGAATTCAAACTGAGTTGTGAATGTAACAGCCCACGTGGATTGGGACATTATAGATTGAAACAGCAAGATTTCAGACACTCAATAGCAGATGTAGAACATAAGAGCGAGATAATTATGTTTTCACACAACACACAAAGTCAATAAGAATCAAACACCAAACAACTTGAAGGTTTATACTAAACATGAAACCCATAAATAACATTTTAACTCCACTGGCCAGCAGAGAAATTTAATAAATGTTAGTTGTGGTTGCATGTTACAACTTTGGTGAGAAATAAATATTTCAGGGTTTTATTTTACACCATAAATCAGTTAAGTTGATAAAACGGAGCATACAGCTGGCGAGCTTTAAGACAAACCAGGAGCTGATGGACAAAAATGAAACGGGTGCAATCAGAGGGATACTTTTTGTCACCTCCTACACATGCATTGTAAAAACTTTCGTCATTCATTTAAAATAAAACAACAGGCTGATTGGATTTTCTTATGAAGAATTCCTAAAAATCTGTCCAATCAGGACAGCTCATTATTTCTAAAAACATTTGTCACTAGTAAGGACTCCAAAAGAATCATTTTAAGTTGTGAAACATGAGTCATAGTATATGTCTATACACATTCTTGAAATTATATATGGGGGTTTTAGGTTTCCTACTCTGACTTATTTCTTAACCATATTGGTTTATGGAGTAATGAGTTTTTTCTTGTTCAGGTCAACAGTTGAGAGCAGGTGTGATTAAAGCATTGTAGCCTGCCGGGCACCTGATCCCAGCACTGTAGTTGCTGAATTAGCAGCAGAAAAGCAAACCGCCACAGCTGTGCAATCCTGACTCCATGTTAGTGTAGCAGGCAGAAGAGCGAGCAGAAAACAAGGATCCAACACAGAGCGAGGGAACTTACCCGGTGACCAGCCTGGTTGATTGCAGAGGCAATGAGGGGTCAGAGGAGGAGAGAGGGTGAGATAGGGAGGAAGGCAGGATGTGCATGGAGAGAACAACATGAGGCATGATCAAAGATGCAAAAAAAGAAAAGAAAAGAAAGAAAAAGTTGAGACAAGAGGGGGAAAACTGAAATTAGAAATTAAAAAGTGAATGGATTAAGTAGACAGATAATCATTCAAAAACAAACAAGAAAAGTGAATCGATTGTTAATGGTTGATGGTTAGTGAGGATGATAAAGCATATTTATACTTTTCACCAGACTGAGTGTGAGCAAAATCATGTGGGGAAGCAAATCAAATAGGGATGGGAATTTACTTATTATAATCAATGAACAACTTAGATTTAAACTGCAGCTACACTTGTAATTACAAATATCTTACTCCTAATTACTGTACTGTTTTTTGCAATTGTCATTGTAATATTTATATTATATATTTATCTCCTTGACTGTTACAGTACTTTGCTTTGTTGTTTATTCCTATGTCATATGTTATTGTATGGACCAAACGTGTGAATACACAAGTGAAACTTACTTTAGCAATAAATCTCATTCTGATTCTAATTGAACAACCTATTGTCATTCCAGATAAAATGTATAAAGACAGCGAGATGAATGAATGAATATAAACTAATAAATAACTTATAGTAAGTTGTAGTCCTAATGTGAAAACAGTTTTGTCTTACCAGTTGCCAACCTGAATAAGTCAGTCAGTTACAGTTAACTGGGTGATAAACATCAATCTTCCTGGACAGGAAGAAAAAAGTGCCTCAAATGATAAAGTAACTGTTAGCCTGTTAGCCCGGATAGCTTAATGATTATCATACAGGAACAGGAACAAAATGTCGTGATATCAACTAAACAGACACAAAGAATGGTTGATGAACAAACATGACAAGCTGAAAGACCACCGTGCAAATGAATGTATTTAAGTTTGCTTGGAGCTTGTTGCAGTGAATTTTGGGAGACTAAACTGCCCAGCTGTCATGTGATCGTTTATCCATCTCGGAATGAAGCTTTGCTTAAAAAAAAAAAACTGAAATTGAGACTGTGTTGACGCGTTTAAAACCATGATGTCGCCCTTTTTACGTCGCCAACTAGTCTTAGAAAACATTGTGCGAGAAAAGTGCTCAAAACGCGAGCAGTAAATGTGGGAAATTGTGGCCTTTTCGCCATTTTATACTCACCATCTTCTATTTTAGCTGTTTCTGCTAGTCAAGTTGAGGAAGCGCCTACGCACCACGTACAGCGTCAAGCCGTCAAGCCGTCAACCAATGAGGTACGAGAATGAGAGTATGCGTAAGATACGATACTTCCCTTTGTCCTTTCCAAATAAAACAAGTGAAACTTAACGTCTAAGGTAATTGGGGGAAAATTCATATATTTAGCTATTTAAAAAAAAGGTGAATTAAAATCAAAATGTTTTTTTTACAAAGAACGTTTTTATATAAAAGAAATTTGCCTTGTTCGTTGTATGTGTGTGTATTTTTCATAGATTGCTTCATTAAATATCCCCTGTAATTGTTTGTTAATTTCTTATTTTTTTAAGATTAATAACTGTTACGTGTTGTTATATTAGATGCGGTATAAGTGATGATTTAATTGTCCTATTCTTGTTTTGTAATATTAAAGTTCCTAAATAAAAAACGACGAAAGCGGACTTTTGTTTTGTAAATGCTACAACCGGAAATTGTTACATTCTACGCGTCTGTTGGCTCGACGTTCGTCAGTAAAAGCAACGTTAGAAGCAGTGTTTCGCAGAACATTCGAGAGGTAAGGTGCGAAATAATTGCATCACGTTTTCTTCGGCCTCATTCTGATGTGGCTTTACCATCGATAGTCGTAATTCCACGGAAGAAATGTAGTTAGCTAAACCAACGTTACTTTTATTGGTCAATCATGTATTCTCTTTACCCAACCGCGTCTTCATGCTAGGAACTGCGTAGCTGCGGAACGTTTTCGCTTTAGCATCTGGGCTCTGGCTATTTCCTGGAGTGCCTATCGTAACGCTGTGAGCGCCTATTTATATAACGGACTAACGACGAAACTATTACTATTACGCAAAATACTCTTATCATATTGAGGATACATGTACGTTTATGGACGTATTGTTATAATTTGGGGGTGATGTAACGATGATACACGTGCACAACACATAACGGAACCTTTGAGAATCTTCCTGACTATGGTTATGCTGCAGTCAGGTGCTCTTTGGATTTCCTATTTCCAGAGTTGGAAAGTCGTTCTCCTGACTTCGATGTGTTCGTGACTCGTTCAAAAACATGGATGCTACAAAGAAAATGTGCTGTATTTTATTGCTCAGACGTTGAGCGTGTAATCTACACGGCGATAGTGGTTTCCAGTTTGAGGGTTTATATGAGTGATTTTGTCTCAGACTTGTTGCTGCACAAGTGACGTAAATTACATTATCTAAAACGACTAATATCATTTAAATAATATTAGTTACAAGTAAGTTTTCACTGGCAAGGAATTTACAGTAAGGCGAAGTGCTGCTACAGTCTATAACACAAATACTATATATATATATAAGTGTATAAAAACACTTGTTTAAATTTTTCTAACTAATCGAGGTCACGTGTGCAGCAATTTAACTCTTACAGCCTAATACCAAATACATGTGAGAAACAAAAAATAAGATGCAATACATACATTTATAAAAGGTTCCTTATCATTAACCCAACATTTACTTTCGTCCGCCATGTTACTGTGTAATACAACGCCAACTTGGCAAGTCGTGTAGCAAAACTTTAGCAGGCTTTTCGAGTTATTAAGACTTGAGGGGGCATTTATTTTAAAATTCCCAGTCGGCAACTAAGTTTTCTGATTTATTCCGACAGCACTTGAATGCTGCATGTTTTTATAATGCTGTACGTGACGGTCGAGCTACACACCCATTAAACGACATTGGCTGTCACACCTGATGATGCTAACGTTGGCATTTTTAGCCCGCAGTTTGTATGGATAACAATACGCCTCTTCTCCCAAAGGTCCCCCAAACCCCGAGGACGTTCCGGATAATAACCCCCTTCTTTCTCTGAGCCTGGCGCCTGCACTGTTTGGACGCTTTCGGGTGTTTAACTGTGCATATTTGGGAGCTGAAAAACCATTAAGAACCCCTTCTGCCATCAATACAACACCAGCACCAACCATCGACCACCGTTCACTGCGGCTCTTGGACGATCAGCGTTGTGTTTATGTCTTTGTTTTGCGAAAACGGTAAGTTGTGGGAATAATTCATGTCGCATTTTAAATGTTTTAGCAATATTTATGCTGTGTGGTTAGTCTCTCAGCGTTGTTATTGTGCAATATGACGTGTTTTCTGTGCCACTGTATCAAAATGGCGTCTCCCAGGCCCCTCACTCGTGTGCAGTGACTGTATGACGCACTCTGCACCAAGCAGCCAGCTAAGCTAGTTAGCGTCCTGATGAAATAGACTCGACCCCTGCCCTTCTGAAACGCCTCAGCCTTCGACGTCATTGTGTCACTGTCAAATGGGCTGTGAGTCATTTCATGTCGGCTGGGTTAACTACGGACTTGCCGGTGTTAAAGCCGTCCGCTGGGGAGAGTTGTGTAGCAGCTGTTAGGCCTCCTGTTTGTGACCTAATAACAAGAGTAGGCCTTATGTGACTAAAGCCAGAGGCCCTCATGTAAGACAAAAGGCTTCACAGAACAATTTTTTGTATGTGTATGGCCACAAAAGAATCCAGTTTAGTGCCTGGGTGTTATTTTTCTTTTGATCAATCTGTCTTGCTTGCTAATTGTTGGTCACATGGCTAATTGTGGGATTTGATTTTTGCCAGCAGTGTTTTCTGTGGCTTTTCATATTTTGTAATCTATCATTGCAGGAATTTAAGATACATCTTGTTTAAGTGGAGATGTACATTAATTGTATAAGTGACCTCAATATCCCTCGGGTGTTTCTGGGCTTTCTGTTGCCTGTCCTTGTGGGACATGTATCATAATTCGGTCCGGTCTGGCTAAATGGTGGAGGAATCATCATTCACCACAGAACTGGATTTCAAACTATCAAAAGTACCAAACAACTTTTAATACAAAAATGAATGATTATAATCAGTGTTGTAATTGGTTGGGCTTTAAAATGTCATAACAATACAAAAATAATTGTAATTTACCAGAACCTTAATTAATCACTTCAAATTGCTCATTTTGACTGACCAACAGTCTAAAACAAAATATTTAGTTTGCCATCATACAAAACCAATCAGCCGCTAAATATGTACCCTTTTAACTAGAACAGAAGCTCAAACCAGTACTTTGGCATTTTTGTTTAAAATAAACTTTGAAATAATCAATTATTCTAATTTAATACATTTGTTGAAAAGTTCTTCGTAAATACTGTCACAGAGCTGTTGAGTGTAGTAACACAACTGCATGAACTATTAAATAAGCACTTTTTAAAAGTTTTAAAATGCTATTGAACCAGGAACAAACATTTCAGGACTGCAATGAAATAAAATTTTTCAATTAAAAGAAGTTTAACTTTCTCTATTTAGTCAAGTTAGCTAGCAGAGGCTACTATGAAGTTGCTGTTTATTTTTTTTTATTTAAATATTCATTATTTTTGTCACTTTCCTCTTTCAGAGCTGTTGCGCAGCCGTTGGAACCTGTGTGGTGGAAATCTAGCCTTCAAGAAAGGAGCTTGCGGCCACAGCGGCACAGCGTTTTTCATGTCAGAGACAGAGCGCGCTTGCAGTCGTTTATGTCATCCTCTTTTCCAGACAGAAGATCCCGAAAAATCCCCAACCAAGATCCTTTTATCTTACTGATAGTGCTAACATCCAGCCAAAATGTCTGTCAACGTCAACCGCAGCGTGTCAGACCAGTTCTATCGCTACAAGATGCCCCGTCTGATTGCCAAGGTAACTGCTCGCTGTGATAGGTTTTTAAGTTTGAGTTGCAAATATTTCAAAAACAAATTACAGAAGTTGAGAACCAGCTTCATCATGTTGACTTGAATCAAATTCAAGTTGCGTGAACATTAATGAAATACATGTAAAGGAATGACTAAATTTGGGTCTTGATGGTCTGTTTTGTCTTTTTCTCATCCAGGTTGAAGGCAAAGGGAATGGAATCAAGACGGTCATTGTCAACATGGTTGATGTTGCAAAGGCACTGAACAGGCCTCCACATGTAAGTAACACATGACATGTACAGTATCATCTTCTATTTGTCTTACTCCCACCATCTGGCTGGTGTTACACCAAGGAAAACAGTCCATTTTATACCCAGACCTCATAAGGAGCCAGATTCCAGATCGGCCCATCTGAGCTTTAATTTTCTCAAAGACAGAGCAGAATACCCAGGGCTCGGCTTACACCTATCGACATTTCTAACCACTGGGGGTCCATAGGCAGGCTGGGGAACTCATATTAATGTTTAAAAAAACCACAGGAAATTTTCATGCCATGGGACCTTTTTACATTTATCTAGAAATGTACAGCTTTAACCCCTGCTGTGTTTCTGTTTCAAAGCTTTACTTACTTTTCTCCTTATCTCTTTTGAATTACTATTTTATTTATGCATGCATACTGTGGTGTTTTAAAACGGGCTAACCAGAGGACCCATTTCATTGTGCCATCTGATGTCACGTCTGATCTTCTTCACAGACCCGACCAAGTTTTTGGTTGTGAACTCAGTGCTCAGACCCAGTTTGATAGCAAAAACGCCGTTACATCGTCGCGGATCCCACGGCGAACAAGTTGCAGGACATGCTTGATGGGTTCATCAGAAAATTTGTGCTGTGTCCCGAGTGTGACAACCCTGAAACTGATCTGGTAAATATCTTGCAGCATCTGTAATATAGATCCAGGCAAGACTTAATTGTGTAGCTTTTTATTTATTTATTTTCTTTTTCTTCCTTTCAGCATGTCAATCCTAAGAAACAAACCATTGGCAATTCCTGTAAGGCCTGTGGATACGCCATGCTTGACACCAGACACAAACTCTGCACGTTCATCCTCAAAAACCCACCAGGTCAGATTTAGCTCTTCTCTTTCTAGGAGTTAAACGCAGAGTTGATTGTGCAGCTCCTTGGTAAACATTATCGGAACTTGCACTCTTTGATGCATGTTTTGATAACCGTTTATTTCTCACATATTAGAGAGCACTGAAGGTGGGTCTGCATCTGTAAAGAAAGAGAGAAGAAGAAGAACCGCAAGAAGGACAAGGAGAACGGCTCTGGCAGCGAAGCTGGAAACCAAGAAAACTTTGATGCTCCTAATCCTGTGGTGGGTTGTTAGTTCAGGATCAGGCATCTAGAGGGTCTTTTGGAGTTTCTGTACCAGTCCAGTCAGACACATAACCACTATTTGCTCACTTTGAGAAAAGGTTTGTTAACTCAACGTGCTCGCGGAGTTCAATGTCCCTGTGAGCAGCTGACTGTTTGCCAAAACAAGGATCAGAGATCAGAAGTCATTCCCTATCACCCAGTCCAGTGCTGCTCTTGATTCCTTTGAATCTGTGTGGTGATTGAGCTTCATCAACTACAGTTTTGACAAAAACTGGTTTTGCTGTTTTTAAAGCTAGTAGTCCAAAGTGATAGCTTCAACAGAAGAAACCTCGAACCTCAAACGTTTGCAGTGAGATAAGATGATTAGGCTGCATCCAGAGAGTCAGTTCTCTGAGGGGTGTGGGGAGTGTGTCATTTAAAGACTAGTTTAACAGTTAATTGACCAATAATTTAAGGTTTTTAAAAAAATATCTACAAAAAGTTCAAAGCTGAGTATCTTATGTCTTTAAAAGAGTTGCTCCAGTTTAAGACTAGGAGAGGCTATCTGAAATGTGAAAACTCACATTTATTTTATTTAAGCCAAAGTTCTCATATGGCTGCTTGTTTTGTTTTTCACATGGAAACTGAATAAAAAGCAGCGATTAGGTCATCTGAGTTTTTTTCCTAAGCTTTTGCCCCACGACTAAAGGCATTAACCAATCACGTTGTTTTCTTCTCATGAGGGTTATAATACAGCAGGAGGCTGTTTAACGTAACGGGACACGTTATTACCCCTCACCTTGACAATGGCAGCATTTACTGAGACCCTTTTCTGTTCTTACCTTTCACAAGCCAAAGGCCATAGCGAATATTCCAACCTTTTTATTTAAAAGTGTTGCACTTTTGCAGCTCTGCCAGTATGTAAGGTTTTGATGTAGAATATTAAGATGTATGAATAAGCACGGAAATAATATCTCAGCTTATTCCAACTTACTGTATGGAAGACCCTGCAGTTAAAACTTTGGAGTGCATTTCAATTGGTGGTTCTGACCTTTCGGTTGCCAGGATGGAGATGACGGCGGCGAGGACTGGGCAGAGGAGACTACAGAGGAGGCGCAGAGGAGGCGAATGGAGGAGATCAGCGACCACGCCAAGAACCTCACACTCAGCGAGGACCTGGAGAAACCACTGGAGGAGAGGGTCAACCTGTTCTACAACTTTGTCAAAGTAAGGATTCAAACCTTAGTCTTCATTCACAAAGTCCAATATTTGTTTTATTTCTCTAAAAGTCTTCTAATATAGCTGTAATGATGAAGACAACAAAAATTCCCCTTACAAGAGTTATAATAGTCAAAAGTATTAATTTATGAGCTGAAAAGAAATCTTGGAAATTTAAAGGCATGGCAATTCTTAACTTTAAAACTTTACTGCTCTCCGTTTCCAGCATAAGAAGGAGAATCAAACCATTGACGGAGCTGATAAGGAGATCTTGGCGGAGGCAGAGCGTCTGGACGTCAAGGCCATGGGCCCCCTCATCCTCAGCGAGCTGCTCTTCAACGAGAACATCCGCGACCAGATCAAGAAGTACAAGCGCCATTTCCTGCGAGTGAGTTGAACGATACACGCTGTAGTTGTCCTAAGTCCATCTTTGATGTGCCGATTGGAAAGTGCAACTTCATGCCTCCATTTTCTTAGATGGATCGCCAAACATCTTCTCCTGTACTTTAAAACATGTCTGTAGATCAAATCTAACACCATATTCTTTTATTTGTACATAAAATGTAAAAAGAAGAAATGTACAGTAACAATAAAATTCTCAGGTGGGATTAAAAAAATAAACCTGAGGGCTAAAGGGTTTAAGGGTTAAAAAGTAAACATAAATATTTTAAAGGAAATAAAAGAATAAAAATTCCAGACAAGGGTTACTACGGAAGAGAAAATAATTCCAGTAACGTGTATATATCTGCACTGCATTTAAACACTGCTGTCCTCTTTGTGCCATTGAGAGCGAGTGCTTGCTCACGGTTTCTGATTTTGAATTCCCACTCAGTTCTGCCTGAGCAACAAGAAGGCCCAGAAGTATCTGCTGGGGGCTTTGAGTGTGTTGTGAAGCTGCATCAGAACCAGCTGCTGTCTCGAGTTCCCATCATCCTCAAAGACCTGTGACGCAGACCTGCTGGAGGAAGATGTCATATTCGCCTGGGCAGAGAAGGTGGGAGAGTGGACATATCTTTGTTCTTTTTAGTTATTAGTAAATGTATACAATGATCCAAAAAAGGGATAAAATGATGAGCATGGATTTTATTTTGGCCAGGTAAGGTGGGGTTGCTTTTCACTGATATAAACTTCAAAAGCAAATTTGGTATCTTAAATTTTGGCTTTATGGCATATTTCTGTCTTCTATGAGTGTTTAATTTTATGCAACTGTTGCATTAGAATATCAGTTGTTGGTTGTTTTTTTTTATTTTTGTTTTTTTAACCTGTATGTTACTTTAAACATGGTCATGACAAGTTTTGTTTGAACCCGTTTGGCACATTTTAAACTAGAATTCATGTTTTTATCAAACATATATGTGAAAATGTCAGATATTGGCACTGGCTTCCAACAAACACCTCTTTAAGTAAGCAGCTGTGAATTCATGTGGGCCTTGAAATTTATAATACGTTTAATTTGATAAAAGGGCTAAATCGCCACATAAGTTGGGTATTGTCACATTATTATATAATTTGACTTTGGGCACTGTCTTTAGTAAAGTCTTTAAATCCTCCCCACTAATGTGGTTAAATGTTTGGATTATCATTTATTTTATTTGTCTGAGCTGTTACCAACCAGACGGTTTGTCTCCACCAGGTTTCTAAGAGTACGTCTCTAAGGAACTTGCCAAAGAGATCCACTAAGGCTGCTCCCTTTGTCAAATGGCTGAAGGAGGCCGAGGAGGCGAGGGCAGTGAGGAGGACGAGGAGGAAGAGGAGGATGATGAGAACGTGGAGGTAACAGACACATGTAGAGCACAGTGTCAAAGTGGTCTGGCTGTGTTTTGATTCTACATTAAATCTAAATAATTATATGTAGAGAACAATTTAACCCTTGTGTTGTCTTTCCATCAAAATTGAAAATCAACACTTGTTTTTAACTTTTCTTACGTTTTTGTCCCTTTTTCTCAACACTACGTAACACTAACTTAACATTAGTTTTAAAGTTATTTTTGGAATTTATGGTCAATAAAAATTATACCTAATTTTGAGTTAGAAAAGCAGAAATTAGGAATTATTTAGACTAAAATTAAAGAATTATGTTGATGGTTAATCACAGACTGGAATATGTCAACTTTTATTCAATACTATTTCAGAAACACTTCATTTTTTCTTCTTCTCTCAAATGCTATAAAATTGAATGAAACACCTCCAAATTAATGAAAGCAGAGATTTGTACTTGCCAAAGAGCATTGTGGGATTAATCATGTTATTTTGGGTAGTTTAAACAGAACACTGACAACGGGTCAGTTTGCCCCGAGGACATGAGGGTTAAACAAATGTTTGTAGCTGCAGTCGATACACTTCTCATTAGAACATTCCCATTTTAATGTTTTTGTTGTTATTGTGTGGGGGTGTGGGTATAGTTCCTCCATACTCTTAATTCCAGTCTCAAACTTGAGTTACCAAACACTGACAATGGACTTTTTAGTGAAGTAAGACACATCTAGTGTAAGTTAACATTTGATTATTCATAAATTCTGTATCAGATGTTTTTTAACAAAGTAATTGACTGTTTTTGTGGCAACATCATGTGGACATAAATACTTATAATTTATACTTATACTTATACAAAGCAGAGTATTTTTGTCATAGAATATGTCTGGATGAGATCTTTAAGCCTCAATTGCTTTGAAACAAAGTGTGAAAACTAACCAAGTACCAGACGTTAGTGCTAAATGCCTGGTTCGTTATTTTCTTCTTCCTTCAGGCAAAGTTCATGTACAGCTACTTGTGTTTTAACAACTTGAGTTGTTTTTGTTAAATAATAAAAGGGTTTTTTAGAAGGAAAAAAACTTACCAAAGCAGCGTTATTCCAGATGTCAGTGTGTGTTAAAGGTTTTAACTGTAGGCTGAACCCTCTGTGGATAATGAAAGGTCAACGTGGTGGTGGTCTCTGTCCTCAGGTGGTGTACTCCCCCTCTGCCCGCGAGCTCAAAGTGGAGACTGTGAAACCAGACAAGCCTGAAAAAGAAGAGGACGACATTGACATTGATGCGATCTGAGAGACTGACGATGATGATGATGCTTTTCTTGTGTTGTGGCTTTGACTCACGCTGCCCTGTACCACCTAAATGGCTGGCCTCCCCCTCTTTGCTTACCCCTCCACCACCCCAACCCTCCTGCTTTGTGGCATGACTTAACATAGCTTTTACTTGCTGCACATTAACTCTGATATTTTGAGATGTAATCAGTTGACAAAATGAAGTCGCTTTGGGGATTTTAATCATGGGTGTTTGGGGATCGTTTTGACTGCACATTTTCTTTTTGGTCCCTGTATTTTTCCAGTCAATAAAGAATGAATGTTTTGCTATCCACCACACTTGTTCTTTTGTGTGTGATGG
>JABXJD010001148.1:0-109564 GCA_013375575.1 Percina caprodes
AGTGTGTGTGTGTGTGTGTGTGTGTGTGTGTAGTCAGTGGACTTTCCACCACTTGGGGAGTTATTTTTATGGAGTGTTGTTTATGTATATGCATCATCCTCAGCAGGAGGAGCCTGGTGTTTTAAAAGCCACAGTCCCCCAGCTCAGTGCACTGCACAGTTCCTAACAGAACAAAGACTGTGAGATAGAGGTGAGTAACTGAGTGAGGGCTGAACAATTTTGAGATTTTCAAATTAATCTGCATGTCTAGACCGGGTTCATAGTGCATCACTCTTAAAAAAGTGACTTTAATCACTTCACCATGACTGTTAAACGTGCTCTGTGGACAGGCTGAGCCTTTTCCACAACAAACAAACAAATACCGTTATAATTGAAAAGGCAAAGACAGACGTTGACAATTCGCATCTAATAGATATTTTAAAAAAATAGCCAAGTGACACATTGGACTACTTTTTTAAAGTTTTTTTTTGTCTCCCAATAGATTTACCAGAGCGTCCAGACAGTCGGACCCGTCTCAGCTCTATAACGATGCCGGCCGAGACAGTCACAGACGGCTTCAGGCTCAACTTTCTCCCGGATGGAAGATGGTTTCCCTTCGGGCGGGGCCCCCGAGCTCAGTCCGTTGTCCAAAACCCTTCCCTGACTGATGGACAGAGCTCACCCGGTGATGAGGCTCCCCAAATCGGTCAGTTAAAAGGCTAACCTCACCATAATGATAATGTGTTTTTAAGCTAGCATGGTTTAATGGGACTGCACAGCAACATGCTTTAGGAACCGAGATAAAGTTAACGTTAGTAAGCTGTTGCTGTCAACTAAAGTCGGTTATAGTCTATATCATGTTGAAGATACGATTTTGAATTGCTGAATATTACAGGAATACCCGGTGGTGGAATGTAATTCAACGTTAGCTACTCAAGTAACGTTACTGTAAGCGACTGTTTTCTTGAATTTGAGAAAGGCTTTTTCAATGAATAATTAATAATTTATTCATATTGTTTTTGAACGTTAGTAAGCTGTTGCTGACAACTAAAACCGGTTAGTCTAAGTTATATTGTGTTGAAGATACGATTATTGCGGGAAGATAACAGGAATACCCGGTGGTCGAATGTAATCAACGTTACCGTTACTCAAGTAACGTTAGTGTTAAGCGACTGTTGCGTTTTCTTGAATTTGAGAAAAAAGAGGCTTTGTCCAATAAATAATTAATAATTTATTTACTGTTTATTTATCCAAAGTTGGGAAATTACAATATAAAAAAGATTAACAACAAATTTAATAACGTAGGCCTAATGACATGACAGAACAGGACAGTTTCCAGTCCTTAACATTTCTCAGTGGATAAAAGCATATACTGTTAATATACAGTCTATGGTTACAAGCATAGACTGTTAATATACAGTCTATGGTTACAAGCATAAACTGTTAGTATACGGTCTATGGTTACAAGCATAGACTGTTAATATACGGTCTATGGTTACAAGCATAGACTGTTAATATACAGTCTATGGTTACAAGCATAGACTGTTAGTATACGGTCTATGGTTGCAAGCATAGACTGTTAGTATACGATCTATGGTTACACACAGACTGTTAATATACAGTCTATGGTTACAAGCATAAACTGTTAGTATACGGTCTATGGTTGCTGTTAATATACAGTCTATGCTAAACAACATCTGTAACTTTTCTCCCTCAGCGACCCTCACTTTTGAGCAGAGACTTGAGGCCCATCTCTTTCATGAGGCTGGTAAGCTGCTGATAGAGAGAGAGGAGCGTCTGTTCGGGGAGATAAATGAGGCAAAGACGCTTACGCATTATGAGGAAGAAGTCAACAAGCTTGCTGCAGACCACCAGGCCCTAAAAGGACTTGTACTGAAGAATCTATCCCTCAGCCTGGGGGAGGTCAGTTTGGAAGCTCTGACATCTGCGGTGAAGGCCGTGAACCAGGAGGAGGACCAAGACCAGCGGTGGACTCAGAGGGCTCAGACCCCTCCGGACTGGAGGCCCGGTAAATGGAAGAAGCACCACGATGCCACGCTTCGCAGCCTGGTGGAGGAGCGCTTAGAAAACCCTCCAACGCCCCCTGCTGACCAGGGGAACATGTCTGCTATCCAGGCGGACATCTGCAGCATGGGCCGGCAACTGAAGGACGACCTTCTGTCTGTGGTGGACGTGGTCAAGGGTTGCTACCCCCCTGAGTGGAACATCAGTCATTTTTATGCCAGCTTGTACCACCAAGCCTTGAGCACCAGACTCAGGAGGATCGCAGACTTTGGTCTGGAGGACAAGGACTGCACTGTCCTCCTGCGCTGGGTCAACGAGTTTTACCCACTGTAAGTCATGACTTCAGTTTGTGTTTGAAGTAGGCCTACTTATATTTCTGGGCTCATTCTGTTATTATGTAGGTGTGTTTTTGTCCTGGTAGTAGGTTTGATGAACCAATGCCACTTCCGATTCCTCCTTTCGATTCTGGTTCATTTTCATTCTCGATTCAAATTCTTTGAGAGGTGGAGTTGATTTATTTTTGCACAGATGAGATGATAAGAGGAACATTTTATTTTTATTCAATGGTGATTGAGAGTTTTAACAGTTTTCTCCATGGCTGCAACACAACAAGCACCTGAAAGTGTAGTGGTCTTTATGGAAACCAAAACTTAGTTACTTGTGTTAAATTTGGAACCGATGATCAGATTCTGAACCATATTTTCCAAATTATTCCCAAAAAAAAGGATTCTATTGGAATCGCAGGATTTAACAAAGTCCATCCTCTGTCTCAACAACTACTTTACAGATTACAAGTACATTCCAGTGGTGGAATGTAACCAAGTACATTTACTTAAAGAGTCGAAGGATGTATCTCTGCATACTTCCATCAGTACACTGCTAATGTGCACTGACCACTTACTGCTGTAGTGCCCACTTTGATGGTTACTATTGTCCCAAAATGAACACTTATATTAAAATACTTACCGGAAATGACGAGCGGGATTTTCCAGCCCGCTTTCCTGTATGCGAATGAGGAGCGGCCGGCTCGGCTCGCCGCCTCTCAAAATCTTTTAAACTGACCTTTGCCGATCTAAAAACTCTTTGGCCTATTTCTCGTTTAACATGTTTTTAGAAACACGTTTTGGTGAACTATTTTTGTAAAATACAAGATTGTATTCCATCGGTTTGAAATTCTCAAGCAGCCAGACCCACGTGACGCATTCGTCGTGCCGGTCAAGGGCTCCCTTTTGCTTTGTAGCCCGTTTAGTGCGAGTAGGGGCCATCGTTCCACACTGTTCCACCGTTTTTAGGGGGTTTGTTTTTCATTATCTACACTATGTACTTACGACTAAGTGTTTGAAGTGTGCATGAAGGCGGTTTCAGACACAGCCTTAGTTTTAGTTTTGCAACACTTGTACTTTACTTGAGTATTTCCATGTCAGACTTTGTTCTTCTTCTTGGCTTGCCATGAAATTTACTGAGCCCATTCATGCTTCCCAGAGGATAAATTCTTTGTCCTTGCAGACAAATATAGCTGTTTATCACCTTCATATTTCATTCTTTAGAGCTTCTTTTTACTGACTTTTCCTCTACTCTTTGCTCTTTTTGTGAATCACTAGATATTTTTACTTCTTCAGGAAAAATTACTCAAACTTAAAGAAAATCACTCTTTGGTCAAAGTGATCACAACTAGTAGACGTACGCAACCGGTCGCAAGTCAACAGTGATTAGTTTTAAGAGATCACAAGCCAAACAGTCAGGGTTAAATTAGACATGTTGTCTTGTGCTGAATGCCTGCTGGAGTCAATGTAATGTTGTGTTGTTTTCAAAATATTATGAATTTCTCACTGTGTAATTATAATAGTTTATTTAATCATCTCATCATCTCTTATCTAAATCTGTCCTTTGTGTTTGTGTGGAATCAGTGAAATGACTGAGGAAGCACCAGATCCACCCACCCAAACATTTGCAGGAGTGGCACACATCCTCTGCTCTGCACGCACACTGCATTGCAAAATAACCAGAAGGCAACGCAGCAAAAAACACAAATTGAGTTTTACAGTTTGCTTTGAGTCATTTTTACCCAGTCACACCCAGAGGTTCACAAACCAGTTTGTCCCACATCTTTAATTGACAAAATGTTGCTGCAAGGTCTTGTTTTTAACTTTTGAAACTGAAGTAGAAGAGAAGGCATTGATGGAAATCAGATGATGTACAATAAAACCGTGTACAAGTATCTGTTATAATGACTTTCTGTCATCTGAAAGTGTGCAGAAATCTCCTGGTCATCTAATAAAAGTTGTGATATCTGCTTTCTGTGTCAGAATCCTTCAAAAGCCGGAGCTGGCCAGTGAAATTGATGTTGAAGCGCTGGGAAAACTGCTGCCTAAAGACTTGTTGAAAAATCTGGAGGAGCAATACCTGAACAGACGGCAGGTAACTCAAGCTGCCTGCTTAATTTGAGTTATTTCTGTTAGATCTTAGTCATGTTTGGCTGTGTCTTCATTTTCAGTTGGTTGGGTTAGACAGCTTTACTCAACCTTTGACCTAACCTTTATTTAGTTTTTTGGTCTAGTTTGGAAGTTGTGGATATTTATGGTCCCCAGTTGATGAATCCTAATGGGTCTCTTGACTTAATCTCTTGCTCTGGAGGGAACTACTAGAACTGTTAGGTCCTTGTAAATTATAGAGTGTGGTCTAGACCTACTCTATCTGTAAATTGTCTCGAGATAACTTTTGTTATGAATTGATACTATAAATAACATTGAATTGAAATTGAATCAACAGCCCCATGTCATATTTTTCAAGTACAAACAACAAATCTAAAGGGTAGATTGCTGAGATTGTTCATGCTCTTCAGAGAATGGAGGGGGGGCGGCACTTCGCCACTGGGCATAGCTCAATTATCTATATCATTGTTTCAACACTTATTGTCTGTTTGTCGCCATTTAGTGTTACGGAAATTCATTACATGAATCTCATATATGCTTATGCTATGTAATGTGCAATGGGAGTAATATATAATTAAATGTTCTGTATCCAAAAACATAAACTGTAGCATACAGCCTGTGTGTTAGAAGTGACAGCGGCATGTTGTTGTGCGTTCAGGATGATCTGACGACGTACATCAAGCGCATCCTGGTTGACGAGGAGCAGAAGTGGACTAATGGAGAGGAGCCGACGAGAAGGGACGGCTGCTTCGTCAGTACTGTGGCCTACGACATCATTCAGGTGCAGTTTCAATCAGACAACATGATGTTAAAGCAGCTGTAATCGATATCTTTCTAATAATGTATCACAGCAACGTGATAGGTGTCTCCTAATAAATGATCATGTTGCTCTGCAACTGTTGGATGTGGAAAGTTCTCCATATTTAAAACTTTCACACAGCTTGTTATTGCAGGATTAGATCAAGCCCCGACATTTTTTTCATTGTCTTGTTTGCTTCTGATCACAGTCCCAATATGAAGTTTTTGTTTTTTTTGCTTCATGTGATCATAAGAGAGCAAAATGAAAAACATAATTCTACCAGTGTCCTCTGCTCTACAGTGTAGCTCAGGAAGGAGGCAAGCAAGTTGAGGCCTAACAGGCTTGTTTCTCAACCTGTTTCACATATAACTAACAAGCTCTCCAAACCAAACAAGGAAGACAGTGTTTATATATTTATAGAAAGTCATTCAGTGTCAGATCAAGGTCCAAGTCCCTGCAGCCCCACTCCTGCAGCCTGATAAATATACAAGGCACTTCCACCAACGATATGGCTTCAGTTTCTGGTGCTAGTTGGGCTGTTTGGGAGAATGCTGGACGTACATGACTGTGTCTCAGTCTCAGTGCTTTACAGTGGTTTTTATTTGCCGTCACTAATCTGTGTCCTCCATCTGTCTTTAGGTTATAAATGGTACGGTGAAATCGGCTGAAATAGTTGTGGGAGATCTGCCCAAGGCCCAGAGCATAACGTGCCAGCTGACAGATTTAATGCAGAGGTAACAAGACTGAGGATTTTCTGTGAAATAGTGTCTCTTTAAAATGCATTTTTGTCTTGTGTCTAAGAAGAACAGCGCGGTTGAAGTGGAAATCAACTGTTTTCATTTAAATCCAAACTCCTGCAGGTACAACAGCTTCCAAAAAGACGTCATGAAGCAAAACAAACCAAACAGCCGGCCGATTATCAAGGCGCACCTCGGCAGTATTGAGCAGTTCAGGTGTGTTTCTGATATTTAGCCTTTGTTGAAATAATTAGACGTCTAGCATTATTAAGATTGAGTTCTGCTTGAATTACTAGAATTGTTGGGTCTTTGTAAATGATAGTGTGGTCTAGACCTACTCTATCTGTAAATTGTCTTGAGATAACTTTTATGATTTGATACTATAAATAAAATTGAATTGAATTGAAATTGATCCCACAAAAGAAAATATGGGCTAACGTGACTTCTGTGCTCCGTCTGCAGGGACGTCCTCAATGATAATAAACAGCTGTTCACAGAGGATGTGCGGGAAAGTTTACTGCACGTTCTGACTGACATGAAACAATCTGCCCACACATATTTATTAAAACCTGTGCACGCTGTCCTCAAGGTGAGTTTGTTTCCTTTTTCTTGTCAACAAATCTCAGGAAAAGACCAAAACAAAACTGAATGTATCTACCAACAAGTATTATCCCACATATTGTACACCGTCCTGCTGTTACAGAAAACTCACTAGAGCACCAAGTGTGGATTAATTCGCCGCTGAAAATAGTCCTTTTTTCTTCCTGTTTGAGTAAAAATATAGTATTTAGGTAGCAACTTAGACTTTTTTTTTAATGAAACAAAATTATATTTGGTGTGATTTGTAAAATGTATGCCTTGAGTAGGAAGCAGTGGGCTTGGGCTGAGTTAGAGACAGTTTAATTTGTATATCTGGACCAAACATAGAAGATTTTATATATGGATATTTTTCAAACAAAGGTCAGAACTTTTCGCGCAATGAGGTAATTTAGCATAAAATACCAGGCATGATAGTAAGAAACACTAGAGCAACAAAATAGAATTTAGGAAACAGAAATAGAAAGGAAAAATATCTTAATTAAAGCAAGGGAAATGGTACGCTGAATTGTTCAATAGCTCTGAAGAACAACACAAATATAGATCTTTACAGTAATTCAATCTGAAATGTCCTTTCTGTTGCAAGTTCTCTACTACTGTGCGTGAAGTGTTAACCTGTCTAACGCATCATGTTTTTATGTCACACAGCCACAGTACCGCATGCTGGGAACCAACAACTGGCTGGATAAGGCCGTGTTTGAGAAGCTGCTAGACAGCATCGAAAAAGAGATTCAGGATCTTCATGGTTCCCGTGAATCCTGTCACCAGGTAGAAACACACTCTTCAATTCAATCTAAAGGAGGAGCTGCTGGGTTTGACTACAAATCATGTTATGTCCTATCCAAAGCACGCTACACTTTAGATCAGGGGCCATCTAGGATCAGAGCTTTGAGGGTGCCTGGAACCAATTTAATGTCATTTTTCTTAACATTATTCTACTGTGCCAACTGCATTTTAACATCATTTTGGACCATTGTGCAAGGGGAAAAACTGAATTATGTAACTAGAAAGACTTTTCTAAGACAATTCTTAGAAAACTTTGTAACATTAATGCTGAGCCACAGGGCCATTACTACAAAGGTCATGTGGTTTTACAAATTGGTTTGGATATTTATCCAGGAGAAGCTGACATTTCCAAAATGCAGGATCAATAACTTTGGAAAATTAGAGATTCATACGATCAAGTTTCCAAGTTTCCACTGTAATAGATGAAAACCATAAACCATAAAGAAATTAATGGAAACCAATGGCTTCCTGTATGTGATGGAAAATGCATTTACAATTCTGAAACACCTTTGTTTAGGTTTGTAAAATATTCCGTAATAATGTGACTTTTATAGCAATTGAACTAAAATATGTAAAATCACTGGCGTTGTTCAATAAACTCACTTGGAAATATCAAATCTAAATAGACTCTCTCAGCTCAGCGTCATTGGTGTGTTTTCTAGGAAACTTGTTGAAATATATTGCATTTTAGTCTGAAACGTTATTTCTGATTTCATGATCGCATTCATTTCAGAAACTGATTGGCCAGCTGCACCAGGAAGTCGCAAAAGAATATGTGAAGCGGCTCCTGAAACGACAAGTCAAACTGAAGGACAAGAAGCAGCAGCTGAAGGCCTACGAGATCGTAAAGAACAACGCAGAGAGTTTGCACCATTTATTTGCCAAAATGGTAAGAATCGAGCACAAAATCGCGTGAAACAAAGTTTTGGACCTTGACAAAACATTCACTTTTGGTTGTAGTTCCATGCCAGACGTAATATGTCACTGGAACCGACCGCAGAGCATGATTAATCCAGGGAAAATCCACACTAATTACAGAAGATCCCCAAAACAAGAGACGTGTAGATTAGACTAAACTGTGACTGCTCTTTCCTAGCAGGGATCAGAGGAGGATTGGTGTACGGAAATCCTGACCAAGATTGCAGAAGTGCTGAAACTCCAAGACCTCCCCGCCATACAGATGCAAATAGTATCACTGGGAAGTGCTTATCCTGACCTCAGGTAACCTTTGCTCTCTCAAAACATATACAATGTCCTTCCTTATTTCGCTGTCAAGTATAACAGAACCCCCAACTGCTCAGGGCGCCTTTCCATGGGCAGCCCCCCCCCCCCACTCTGACATCTCTCCATTTAGTGCATGTATAGGTACTGAGCATGTGTGTGTAATTCAGGCCTGTGTGTAATGTGTGTAATAACAACAGAGTGTAAAGTGTAATTTCCCCTTGCGGGATTAATAAAGTACATTATTATTTTATTATTATTAAACAGGAAAGCTGAAATGTATCCAGCTATTTCCTTGCAGCAGAATGCTGTTATGAGCTAAAAGTAGACACGCTGCAACTCTTCTGGAGTAGCCTGTGTGACAGTGAGAGTGCTGTGGTAAACACAGCAACTGCAGTGAAATAAGGAAGTTTGAGCTGGTAAAGCTTAGTTGTGGTATGTCGGTTTATAAAATTCTGTAAAATTCTTTTGGACTTTTCCCTATCTCTGATTTGAATAGCTGTGGATGCGGGAGGGGCCCATAGAAAATGCTTTTCTAGAGGGTCCAGAAGTTTGTGCTACGCCCCTGGACACAGATATAGGGAATTAGTCCGAGTCAGGGTGTCTTGGTTGTAAAACGTCTCTGATGGGAATGCTTAAAAATACTGATTTGGATGTCGACTGACATGGTTGAAGCACTGGGGTCAGCTGAAATAAGGTCTGTGGGACCGGATTCATCACTCACTATTAACATAGCAGACACTGTAGATGAAAGATGTTAGCATAGCATTACCTGATCTGATGAGATCACCGTATCTAATGCAACATACTTTCACTCTGCAATCATGTTCAGGTGTCTCTTAATTGGAATCGTTAAATCCCAGGATTAAAATCATATTTTATTTCAACCTTTCCTTCCCTTCTTTCACCCACAGTGAGAAACACGTTTCGGCTCTGCTCAAACTCAAGACCAACCTCACCAGAGCCGACAGGAGAATCGTCAAAGAGACTCTGTTGGACACTCTGAGGGAGACAGGAAGTTTTGACACTCCTCGTCCATTTTTCTCCGGAGTTAAGGTCAAATGAATTGAGACTGCATTCAGTTTTCCTCGTTTTAAAGCTGACAGAAATTAGGGTTGTATAGTATTGTGTATTATACCGTTTGTGTGTATCAAAGCATGATAAGCTGGACACTGTTTGTTTCAGATATCACATATGCTGGAAAGAATATTGTCTCCAGACTTTAAAAAGATGAAATTAGTGTTTTAGTTATGTACACACATTATTGCTGGTAAATATGGTGTTTTTTACTGCTGAGTGTGTGTGTGTGTGTGTGTGTGTGTGTGTGTGTGTGTGTGTGTGTGTGTGTGTGTGTGTGTGTGTGTGTGCGCGTGTGCGTGTGTGAAATTGGGATCAGTGTGAAATTGGGATCAGTGTTTGCAAGTGTACTTCTGAGATCCGCCGATATATTTTTTTAATATCAAATCAGTGTTATTCTCATAGTATGTATATTTTTTTTCTAAAATGTGCAATAAAGACAGAGGTCAAGCTATCATTTTTTGAGTTTTTCATTTTTATTTCATCTGATGTACAGAATATTGTTGGAGAAAGTGTTGAATGTAACTTAAGTTTAAAAATAAATTGATTGGATGGGATTATCTTGAGCAGTACATTTTTACCTCTGTTCATTTATATCAATCACCTTTGTAGATAAAAACAGACTTCTAGGTTTTACTGCAAATTCATGTGAGCATACACTTATTCTTAATGTAACATTCACAAGTTAGAGCACAAACTACAGTCCGAAAACATTAGGTGCAGGAACAAAGAATATATTATTGATAATGACCCCTTCTCGTTTTTCCCATTTTTGTTATGTTGCAGCCTAACCCTAACCTTAAAAACATTTAAATTTATATTTCCCTCATCAATCTACTACACTCACTATCCCGTGATGACAAAGAAAGAAAAAACAAAATGAAATGTCGCTGTATGAAAATAGCCACCCTCGTGTAAATGTAGTCTGAGGTAAATTGGGGCAAAATGGGCATGATTTTAAAAAAGCACATCCTTATCAAGTCTCACAGCTGACAAAAACCAAGCCAGGCCAGATAGAAGGACAAGACAATGGACCTTTTTCACAGCTTTGACTTGTCATAGTTGGAAAAGCACAGCTGAAATGACTAACTTTAACAATGGCTCAATTCCATTAAGCTATTTCAGTGAGTCAGCATGCTCAACACCAGGGCCTCTCCTAATTGGAAGGCAGCCATCATTAATGGTTTTGAAGACACCTGTGCTTTTCCTACTATGACATGTCAACATGTCTGCTGTGGAAAAGGTCTATTGACTTGTAGTCCAGTTGGTGGTTGTAATGCACCCAAAAGAAAAATCAAGCCATGAGGACGTATAGAAGGAACTGCCTGCAGATCTCAATGATACAGGACTGTGTTAAGGCCCAGATCTGGGGAAGGCTACAAAATCGGAAACCCTTCCACTTCACCATCTTACTCTGCTGTTGTCTGAGGGTAATATGAAGGTGTGCCCCAAATTTCATAGTAATATTTGAGATATTACAGTCTTGATTGAAGTGATGGCTACAAAACAACAACATGGCTCTTAAGGAACCTTTTAGAAAAAAAATATGCTCCGGTTCAAAGACCATTAAGTGACGACAACATCCCCTTGGGTCCTGCACTATTTGTCCTTTGTCCTCTCTCTAGAGCTTCTGGCTCAAGCCATTTGCCAATCGATTATGGTGTCACCACATGCAATATGTAATATCCTGTTCACTTTATATATGCTTCCTTTAGGCAATATTATCAGGAAACACTCCATAAACTTTCATTGTCATGCAGATGATACTCAATTATATCTATCAATCAAGCCGGATGAAACTAATCAGTTAGCTAAACTTTAAATGTGCCTTCAGGATATTAAAACCTGGATGAGCTGTAATTTTCTAATGTTAAACTCAGATAAAACTGAAGTTATTGTTCTGGGGCCCAAGCACCACCGTGACGCATTATCCAAAGAGATAGTTACTCTGGATGGCATCACTCTGGCCTCCAGCACCACTGTGAGGAATCTTGGAGTTATCTTTGATCAGGACATGTCCTTTAATTCCCACATAAAGCAAATTTCAAGGATCACCTTTTTTCACCTACGTAATTTGCAAAAATCAGGAATATCCTGTCTAAAAATGATGCAGAAAAACTAGTCCATGCATTTGTTACTTCTAGGCTGGATTACTGCAATTCTTTATTATCAGGCTGCTCGAAAAAGTCCATAAAGACTCTTCAGCTGATCCAGAATGCTGCAGCACGTGTTCTGACAGGAACCAGGAAAAGAGATCACATCTCTCCTGTTTTAGCTTCTCTGCATTGGCTTCCTGTAAAATCCAGAATAGAATTTAAAATCCTTCTTCTCACCTACAAAGCTCTTCATGGTCAGGCACCATCTTATCTTAAAGAGCTCATAGTACCTTACAACCCTACAAAGAGAACTGTGCTCCCAGAATGCAGGGTTACTTGTGGTTCCTTGTACGGTGGCCAACACGGGCAAACGCCCTGCAACTTCAGAAAACACATGCACATAGACAAAACACAAGCAATTTAAGAAAACAACTTCACTAATTTGGCAACACATGCGCAGCATTCAGCAAACGCGCGGCATATACACACAACACAAACAAATACGTAAAAGCAATGCAAATAAAAAAAACGATGCAAAAAGAAAAGCACACAAACCACGAAAACAAATGCAAAAAAAAACGCTGCAACTGATTCCACAACGGAAGTGCTCCAGGCCTCTAGAGGAGCGCTAAGTGGAACAGCTGGATCTTCGACCCCACAGAGAGAGAGAGAGAGAGAGAGCGGGACCTGGTCTATGGCCGGGACACGTTCAATCCATAGATTATATATTATTAATTAATATTTATATACTACTAATAATAACAATAATAATAATAATATACAGTTCAATCTTAGAATGGTGTGAAACAGTGTACTACTGCAAATATTAAGTCTCTATTTGAGATATGTTTTCTCTTGTTTGGTGGGTGTGTCTCAGCTCAGGTCCCAGGTGATCCTCAATCAGCAGAGACGTGTGTCCAAACTCGTGGTAATAAAACATTTAAAACTGCATCAGCGTTTAACATTGACGTTTGTTTAAGCCATTTTACATGAGAGGGAATACGTTCGTCCGAAGGCGCATCACTGTGGTGTAGGCCTCCTCAAGTGTCATATTGTAATTATACAACAACGATTACAAACAAAATAAGTAATAAAATAAGTAATCAATCTGTATTCACATTCTGGAGCAATTTGCTCTTGAAAAAAATTAAAAAAGACAGACAGGATTTCTAGTCCCTCCCTGTAAACCAGTCACTCAGATAGCTTTATAGAGATTTATCAAACTGAATAAATCCCGGCCAAACATATAAACAAAAAACTGCTAACTCCATCGTGTTGTAAGTAAGACATCTGCTGAAAAAGTTGTATTCATTAGCAGGATTGTCGTACTGTTTAGTTCAAAAACATCCAAAACACCAAAGTAGCCTTCAAAGACGCAAGCTTTTATTTTGAAAAGAGCGTTCAGCTATCAGGCTCCTCTCCTTTGGAACCAGGTTCGGGTTCAGGAGGCAGACACCGTCTCCACATTTAAGAGTAGGCTTAAGACTTTCCTCTTTGATAAAGCTTATAGTTAGGGCTGGCTCAGGAGAGTCCTGAACCATCCCTTAGTTATGCTGCTATTGGCCTAGACTGCTAGGGGACTTCCCATGATGCACTGATCAGCTCTCTCTTCTTCCTTCTCTCCATCTGTATGCAACCTCATTCCATTAATGCATGTTACGAACTCGACTTCTTCCCTTTCCTGTAGTCTTGTGCTCTCTCGCCCTCTCCTCTCTCCTCCTATCATTTCTGCAGGTGGTTCTGGCTCTGTAGCCATGGCATCTGGATCTGTGGTTTGAGTCACCTGCTTGACTCCATGTTCCTGCTCGACACCCTCTGCTACAATTCTCCATGTCTCTCTCTCTGTCTCTCTCTGTCTGTCTGTCTGTCTGTCTGTCTCTCCCTCTGTCTGTCTCTTTCTCTCACCCCCAACCGGTTGAGGCAGATGACTGCCCACCCTGAGCCATGGTTCTGCTCGAGGTTTCTGCCTGTGGACAATGTTTTGGTCTTTTTAGAAAACCCCTCTCAGTCTCTTGGTGACCTTCTATCATTATGCGAGGATTATGGAAGCTTATCAGGCTTTAAAATGAACTGGTCAAAGTCTGCACTACTTCATTTAAATGACTCTGGCCGCAACAGTGCCAGCTACTCTTTGGCCCCATAATCTCTCATTTTATCAAGACTTGGAGATTGGCTGAAACATATTGCCTTGTAGCTTGTAACTGGCACAACTTTTCCCAATTATTCAATAATACAGCACTCCTGATTGGTGGGAGGCCGATAAGAGCACCACAATGAGAACATAGCGGGGTTCATTGTCTAAAAGACATTTTTGGTGAGGTTGGCTTGTTACCATTCTCTGACTTACAAAATGCATTCAGTCTACCACGTTCCTCTTTTTTCTTTTACCTGCAGTTAAGATCAGCACTCAAGGCATACGGTGACCTTTGGCACTGGCCTTTGCCCATCCATCCTACCCGGACGTTATTTACTGTGCAGCCTAAAAACTGTGGTATGGTATCTAGGCTTTATCAGTTCTTGGTGATATCTGGCCGCTCTGCCCTTCCTATTGAGAGGATCTGGGCACGTGATTGCCCACACCCGGATCTCGACTGGTATAAAGTATGGGCTAACATTCCAGAAGTATCTCACAATCCATATCATCAGCAGATTCACTACAATTTCACACATAGGACATATCTCACCCTCGTGAAAATGCATGTCATGAAAATCCTTATGCACTTTCTGCCCAATTAAAGCTCAAGGTACATATCTTCATATGTTCTCGGAGTGCTCTCCTGTTGGTCAGTTCTGGAATAATATTGCATCCAAAATTTCCATCTTGATTAATGTTACTGTGCCTGTTACTGTAAATGTTTTGATTATGAATGACCTGCCTTTCAGCTCTCTCAAGCTCAAAAACATGTGTTTGCTGGACTTACAGCTGCTAAGAGGATGATTGCAATTCTTTGGAAGCCGCCTCATGACATCTGTTTTTTCATGGAGCCTTTCTTTTTTGGATGTCACGAACATGGAACTCACTATGGCTCGTGTGGGTGGAGGCCCGGGGAAGGACTTTGGAGACTTGGCACAGCATTGCTGAGTCCTTAAAGGCAATGCTGTAGCCTTTTCTGTTGTTTGTGTGTGTGATTGGTCCCTTGTCTTGTGTCTGTCTGTTTCTGCATGTGTTGTTTTGTTTCCCTCCCTCCCGTGAATGTTATGTTTACATTATTATTTTCTTCTAAATATAAAAATTAAAATTAAAATTTGATCACAAAAAAAAAAAAAAGTCATCACAAGCAGCCAGATCGGCAACAATTCCGGGAAAAAGACCTGAACAATCCTGGGAAATCATTGAGCTTCCTGTATGGGAATAGAGACTGTACACACACAGTTTCAGTTTATAATTTTTGAGTAATAACTGTTGTTCTAAAAACCACAGGAAGGATACGAGTCTGCGGCAAATTACTGTCAGTGGGTTGTTTTCCTAAAAGTCTTTTTAATGGTGTAAGTGGAAGGAAGTGGGGAAGTGAAGATAAGATAAGCATATCAAAGCCGCTCGTGGGTGAAGTGAGGCTGACGATTCTTTGTGCTGTTCAGCTGTTGGACAATGACCCGAAAAAAGGGTTCAGTAACCAGGACCGCTGCCAAAGTGTCTCTACACAAAACAGTTGGGTTTTCACAACCTGATGTTGGTGGACACATTCTCACTAGCAGCTCCTGGCTCTCAAAACTGAGTGTGCATGACATTGGAGCAAGTCAGGATCAAGTTGAACAGAAATATAATCGGCATGTGTTGGGCGGGGATGGACTGGGATGGATTGATGATTAATTCTGCACAGACCCGGTTCATTTTTAACGAGCCCGTTAACTCTCTTAAGTCAAAGCCATTTTTTCCAGTCTTTGGTTGGCCTGGTCTCCTGGTGTAAGAATGCTCACATAAACTCAGCCCTGTGATGCACAATCAAGTTATATGTATATAAATACATAAATTCTTTTGGGAGAACCTGGGCTATCAGGATATGCATGCATCACATGACTGTTTAAATTGTTATATGGCTATAAAGACAAAAGAAAAGACTAAACGGAAACAAAATGTAGCTATTGAAATCACACGGAGAACAATAATGGCCAAGACTTGTGTCGGCTAAGGAGCTACATGTATGGCAAGACGATGGGTTCAAAGCTTGCAAAGCAAAATGAAGTTACTTATGGGATTTTTGGATTCATACATATTTATGGTACAAAGATACTGTAATTCCATGATGGGTTAAAAAAGCTTCTGGATGGGCTGCAAATAGCTCAGCGTAATTTCTTTCAGGAAGACCTACCTTTTAATCAATGCTGTCCTGAATCAAATCAGCTGTTATCCCAATAACTGTACATTTTATCATGTGTATATAACTGTTGCATATCTGAAAATTTGTGTAAATTCTTTCAGGTAATCAATGCTCTTGCATTTGTTTTAAATGGAACAAGCTTCTGGAGGTGTTCACCTTCCTGCTAAACCAATCAGAATCGTATACAAATTCCAAGGGCCAATCACAGACTCACTCACAACCCTGCTTTAAATCTGTTTCTCCCTTTGCTATCAGCTGTCGTTGCAGGCAAAGAGTGAAACCCCCCCAGTCATCTACTCCAGCTGACCGGTCCGGAGCCTCCTTCGGTCTGGTCTTCGGGCTCCTTTGTCGCCACCCCGGTGTCTAGGTTCCATCGGGGGGTCTGATGGTTCTCTACCCCTGTATACGAACTATTAGTATAACAATGGAGTCTAATCTCCAAAGACTTTGTACTTCTCATTATGTTTAAATGACTTCTCTGCTTCTAAACAACAACAAGTGAGTCTCTTCACTGTTTTAAATTGGAGATATTAATGGAAACATTGCAAAAGTATTTTTTTAATTGAGGGCGTGTGCTTTGACCTCAGGGCGGGGGCAATCATATCTCGGGGCGGTACCACCCTTCGCCTCCCATCTAGCCCCGCCTCTGGCTATGATCTAACCTGTTATTTAGATAATTAAAATATTAATTAAAATGACTTGTTAGTCAACTACACAACAGTCAAAACAGCTAACTTTAAAAAGAACCTGAACAGCCTAAAACAGTCTGGAGTTGTAAGGAATTGGATGTAGATTGGACAAATTAAAAGGGTATAAATTATACATTTAATATTGTAACCCTTCCAGATGGATTGATAACACTGTTCTCGCATCTGTTTTGTGTAGGAGTCAGTGGTGTCAGTGTTGTGCAGCAGCAATTTCCCATAAAGTCCTAATTTGTTAAATTGATATTAGTCTCCATCTAGTGATGGTATAAGAACATGCAGCCAAAATCAGACTTCTGGTCAAATCATTTTAATTAAAACACCACCACAGAAGAATATTATTTATAACATTCATCAAATTTAAAACCATGAACTGTTACACTAAATTAAAGCAGAAAACATGACTTTGCACTAGGAATGAAGAGGGAATTAAAACCTGTAAACCAACACAGTTCAACTCAAAGTTTCAGTGGAATGCATTATTAAAAAGTTCAGCAAGCAGAAATCACAGTGAAACCCACTCATATACCTTAATTTAAAGTACTCTGCGCTATTTATTCAAGTAAAATTCAGAAGTGCTATATTTATCAGTGTATCTTTATCAGTGCGATTCAGTTTTCTGACATTTAGTAGCCTGCGTCCAGCACACAAAGCAAATGAAAGTACCAGAACATTTAAGGGTTTGAAACAGAAGAAGAGTCATTTAGTAACTGCATAGCAGACCAAAAGAACTCATATTACTTGCAAGAACTATTTGTTCTTATCTTTTGACCATCAGAGCTTAACATTTTTTCCCCTGTTATAAAATATGTAGCTCTTAAAGGTAAAGGCTTTTAAGCAAAACCAAATTTCCCTGTTAACGTTGTGAAAACATCCAGAAACGTGAATTTTCCTTCAACCATAATTCACCTTTATCTAACTAAAACAAAAGTACTCTCTGTCTGTCCTTTGATTTTCCCCAAAAGGTACCAGTATTATCTATGACACTTTTGAACGGCATGCTGGGTACAGCCCGCTCTCCGTTGCTCGATACAAGAACAGATGATGTAGCATAGTCTAAACATTTCAAGAATCAGTAACTTTCAGAATGAATGCTTTTGTTTCCTGTGAATAGCCTGATCCCAAATAACTAGCTGTTAGCAAATGACATTTATACTCCAGCATTGCTCAGGGACAGTAACAATCCCATGTAAACAACTTAATAAATGTATAAAATAAATAGATTTATAAATATTAAAAGAACACATCACTGCATTGGTTATCATATGAGCATTCCTGCAGAATTGGAACTTAGTATCATTTAGTTTCCTGAACCGACTTGAAAGGAAATCAGTGACATTACGGCAAACTCATACACGGGACTCCACACACGGGAAATACACACACTTAATCCTTTTTGTGTCAGGGCTTATAAAAACCTTGTGTAACCAGTCTGCTTCTCTGGCTACAGATTAAACTTGAGAAGTGACACCAGTAACAGAGTGGGCTGAACAGGATTCAGATCATCTGGAAATCTTCATGACTCCCAAACCTCTTTGTTTGTTGCAGTTGATCTTCTTCATAGAGCAGCTCGGCCTTTACAAGCCAGTAAGACAAAAGAACCAGAAAACAGATCTGCATCTGGGTGTGGGTGTGGGTTGATATCCAGGGAGGTCCTCCAGGACCTCCAGGACCTTCAGCACCTCCCTAACCTCCCATCCGGAGAGACCTTTCCATTGCAGCAGTTTGGGTAGGAGCATCAGGTCCTCGCTGCAGACACAACGCCAGGAAGAGTTAGTGAGATGCACTCACTTAAGGAAGTGCCTTTAACCTGCATTCTTTCTAGTGGCCAGCAGGGGGCGACACTAGGGTTGTAAAAATAAGTCATTTTCTATAGAAGTCTATGGGGAAATGAGCCTACTTCTACATTTTCATAATGACTTCATGGTCTAAATCGCTAGTTTTGTTTCTTCTTCAATACAGCGTGATGTTTATTTTGTAAATTATGGTCCCATTTATTTGACAATTTTAATCCATCCATCTCTCCATTTGTGCATGATTAGGTCCTGAGCATGTGTGTATTTCAGGCCTGTGTGTAGTGATCACTAACAACTGGGGATCAGTCAATAAACAGTATGAATTAAATGAATAGGTAGGAAAAGTGGGAGAGCGATGGGGGACCACAGCAAAGGGCCGCAGGTTGGACTCTAACCCGGGCCGCTGCAGGACTCTGCCTACACGGGGCCCACCCTCTTACTGGGGGAGCTAGAGGTCGCCCGATCTTTGGGTGTTATTGATTATAGGGTTGTTCTTGCAAACGAATGCAGACAGCCAAAGCAATACTATTGGACGACTTGGACACAAACTTCTGTAAGCAATGTCAGAATGACTTACCTCGATATGCACCTGTCTATCTGCATGCTCCCAACAGTCAGCTTTGTCGCGTCGCTGCTTTCACACTCCAACAGGTCTTTGACTTTCTGCAGCATGGAGTTCCACTGTCTGACATCAGGAGCCTGATACAACACAACACACAGGTCAGGGATTTATGTTGAAACCAGGGCAGATTTTATCCTGAAGCACAAATGTCATTAACAAGCAGACCGTTGATCTCACCAAGACAGAGAAGGTGTTGTGAAGAAGCTCTGCATCCTCAGCGACTGTTTGTCCAACATTTGGATTCCAACATCTACGCAGTTTGCTCTGCTTGCTCTGGATAATATGTGCCAGGTATAAGTGAGCGATGAGCTTGTAGGCCTCGTCTATCACTCTCTGAGTGACACAAAGTCAAATATTAGCAAGAACAGAGCAACATAAAGGCAATCAGACACAAAGATACGGAAAGAATGCTGTAAATAATACAAAGTCTTTACAATTTCTTCAGAGATCATATATTTTCTGATTTTAATATGGTTGAGCTCAGATTTTTTCATACCTCTTGTAGGCTTGTATCCTGACAGCATGACAGCTCAGAGAAAAGACTCTGTAGTTCGTTGATTATGAGGAAGAATTCCTTGTTGTCTGATTTGAAGTATCTCTTAAGGTGGCTCTGTGATTTAAGAAAACATTAAAATGAGTTAGACATTTCTCAATATTAATATATTTCCTTTTTCAAACAAAGAAAACAGCAGGCCTACATTTGTAACTAAGTTAACAGCTACCTTTGCCGTGTCAGCTAAGATTTTCATCAGAAGGTTCAAAGTAAACGCCTCCATGTCTTTAAGCATCGCCACGGTTTCCGTGAGAAGGATGCTTTTAGCTTGGGTCTGGACATACTGGCTGGGAAGAAATATCATAAACAACATAATCACTTTCCTGTGTTTTACCTGCATTTCGTTATTGCATTTGTTGTTTTGTTGAGTGTCTTTTTTATTATTAACCTTGTTTGCAAGTAAACAATGTTTTAAGGAAACAGGCTTGAATTGAATTAATATTGGACAAATACTTACTTGAGTTTATTACAGTTGTTCAAAGTTTTAAAGAAGTGTTTTGTTTCTGGTTTGTCCATTTTTGCTTTCTTTTCAAGAATCTCAATCTGCATAGTGGTGTAGCTACAAACCAGAGCAGATATGCAGAGTTAACAATGCAACGTACTGCCTGTAATTGGTGATATTTATGTTAAGTCTGCTGGGGTAATCTGTGGAGAACAATAGCTTATTCTCACTTCTCCAGAAACAGCCGCAGCTCTTGGAAACACACCTCCTGCACGTAGTCAGAAAGCTTTTGGCAGATTTTTGTGCGCTTTTGTGCATGGCATTAATGCACTTAAAGAGAAATAACAACAAAAAGAAACAATATTATTATACAACCAACAAAGAAATTTTAAAAAGCAAAGAAATTATAATTTTTAAAAAAGAGTCTTTATTATCAAATCAAATAAAATATAAAAAACTACCAAACAAATCAATTTATAGAAAAAAAAGAGTAATAATAAACAAATATATACACAACACACACAACTCATTCCCCATTGTCTCACAGTAACGTCATACACTCTATATAATATGTATATATATCTGGCTTAAGTACCTGAATAGTATCCAGATAAAGTTCATTGTAAGCTTCTTTGCTTCTCTCATGCTGCAGGATTGCCTCCAGGTACCCTCTGACCTCATTCTGTAGACCAAAAAGACAAATATGAAGCCATAGAAGTAGCAGAAATATAAATTAGCAGCAGAAATAAAGTGTGGTTTCAGTGGTATATACAGTAGTAATATAAAAATTTATATAATTCTGGATGAATGCATGACATGAACAAAAGTCGTCGGTCGCTGATATTTATCATTCTGCAAATTAAGGTGGCTCAGAGAATGGTTTTAGAATGTGTTTTAATGGCCTTGATAATGAAAGCTATTGGTTATGAAACGGCAATTTGATTGGCTGTTTGTCAAGTACCGGTGTTGTCATTGGCCCATAGCTGACACCCTAGTGTCTCTTTAAGTCTGCTGTCACCATAGACGATGTGGATTGTCTTTCAATTCAATTCAATTCAATTTTATTTATAGTATCAATTCATAACAAGAGTTATCTCGAGACACTTCACTACAGCACACATTATAAAGTCGTTTTTTCCCAAGGGGGTAAGCGAGCGTCTACGAAGCGTAGCTCCCATGGCGCCATTTTAATGCTACCTAGCATTCATTAGCATCCCATTGACTGCCATTCATTTTGCTGCCACTTTGACAGCGAATATCTTCTGAAGCATTTAAAGACTCTATTTGTCCGTTGTTTATTTGTAAAGTAACACGACAATGTATAAAAGGCTCCATTACCTTGTAGCTCACGTTATGGCTCCATAGCAGATGTTTTTATAAAATAGGCTAACGGTATTTATAACCACACGACTTACTGTGCATAGTTGACAAATCACCGTATAGTAGTAGTTAGCTTAAAGACAGTTAGGACTTCCATCAGCTGTTTAGGTTTAATTACTAATGTTAACTAGCATGCTAGTTAGCAATATCTAGCCTGTGCCTATGTTATCTCCTAACATATACCTCCGCTCTCCGTCTCTGCTGATTGGGAATGATTGAGATTTCTCATGCACAGCTACCAGAAGACTTACAACTTTCAGACAGGTTGCTCACGTCACATCTACGTCTTCAAGCTCAGTTGGAGGCTGTGCAGTAACGCTCAGCATCACCGGAAAAGAGCTTCTAATAGACTTCACTGGTCCAGAACAATGGGGTCTGTTGGTCCATTTCTTCAACTGTCTATGTTTTTTTCCCCGCCATATGTCGTTTTTAAAGCATTCATATGTTAAAAACATATTTGCATTTAACGTGAAGTGGTTAAATGGCTAACTGCTTCTGAATATCAAGCATCTTTCTGGGAGGATTAGCTACCAAACATGAAAGCAGCAGGATAACGTGGTGAAATTGGGCAAACGTGGCTACAAAAATCACAGCGCAAACGACGAACAGCAGCAAGTGGAGGTCTGTGTGTTTAACAGTGCGAGAAATATGAAATAGCCTATGTTAATTTATGTATACAGGCTCAAAACTAAAAATGTGACTTTGTGAATCTGAAGCGGTTAGCATAGGAGCAATTCTAAAAGCCCATGAGTCCCCTCAACATATTGGTGTTTTCAGTACAGTATTCAGTGTTTTGGAGGTTAGATTTCCTGAAATACCAGGAAGTTCCTTTAAATGTTAATTTAATAGGTTTTTACAGCCTCAAAACACAAAGAGGCCATAAAATCTCTGTGATTACTTGGACATAAACTGAGATTGCTGCTTTCATTTATTTTCATGTCCCTCATGTAGAGGCCCCCTGTTACCAAGTAAGCACAACACTTTCACCACAGTGATTCGTTCTGGGAATTTACCTACTCCCATACCTCCATTACACAAAGACACACATTAATAAATATGTCATAAAAGTTGTAGAAGGCTTTAACAAATATGTTGAGTTGTTTGAATTGTGCTACCAAATATAAGCATAAGCAGCCCAAACACTGTAAGAGGTAGGTAGTATTCTTACCATCACATGTTCCAGCAGTTTGTCCTTTGCTTTTACTGCAAACTCTGTGAACAGCAGCATGTCAACTTTTTTCATGGGATCCATTTCTTGCAGATCAGACTGACCACATGGCTCCTGACTGGGAAAGTACCACAAATATCAAAATCAGAAGTGGGCAGCTGCATGTGTCACATCTGTATCAAATATATGCTGTTCAGAAATAATAAGAGTTATACACAAATAGCCATGGTGTTCTTATACAGCAGCAGTTACTGTGGTGCATACAGCGATAAATACGTAGAACAAATACGAAAAACATTGTTTTTGAGCTATATGTACGAATGGTTCATGAGAACAGCCTGAACAGGGTGAATTGGAAAGAAAGGCTTGTCTCAATTATAAGCCCACTGAAAATAAAGGCCTCTACAGTTGAGATAAAGAAAGATACAGTAGGTAAATATGCAGAGATAGATACCTCAGATATGTATCTTGGAGCCACTGCATCAGCTCAAAGCAATTCTTAGAAGAGCTGCTTTTGTTGAGTAGATCATCGAGGTGTTCAAATGTCTGACGTTGGTAGCTTTCAATCAGACACCCCATCAACCCCATTTGTTTCAACAGGGGACCCAGCTTCACTAGCTCTTGGTGCACAGTGTCCTGCACATTTAACAGGTGCCGACAGAGGTTCTGGTCCACATCTACCGGTGGCTTTGGGAAGTGCTGGGACACAGATCTTTGTATGAGGTATATGCTGTCGGCATCAGGGTCCACACCCAGAAGTTCAGCTAGTTCCTGACTGTTGATCTGTTCTTCACTCTGCAGGTGTTGTTCCTCGTTCCTGTTGGAATTGTTCTGAGCCACAATGTCACAACAGGTACTGGCCGGTTGCATATCTATTAAAAAAGTCAAATGCAAACTTGTTATAGTTTAGAACACTGTAAATATTACTTTAAAATACAAATACATTATACGTGTATAGAATGGAATAGAATAGAATAGAATGCATTTATTGTCATTATACACAAGTGCAGTACCTGTGCAACGAGATTGAAGCAACCCCTTCACAGTGTCAACAAAAAATATAAAAATATAAAATATAAAATGTAAGTAGTGCAGAAAAAAGAGAGGGGGGAATGTGGTGCACAGTCCTGAGAACAACTATATACATATATAAAATAGGGTTTGTATACGTGAATGTTGTGTATGTTGCATTTCTGCTGACACAATCCTTATGGGTGTTAAACCCAGAGGTGGAATGTAGCTAAGTAATTAATAAGCACTAATTTGAGATTATTATACTTCACTTGAGTACATTTTGTATATATTTTTTTTTTAATCTCATGCCACTTTCTACTTCTACTCCACTAGAGGAAAGCATTGCACTTTTTACTTTGTAATTATCCATGGCAATTATTTGACGTTTTTCATGTGAAAAAAAAAATTCACGGTTCCAAAAGATTTGCTCATTCTTTTAATTATGTTAATGTTTTAGTTATAATGTTGAGGTTTGGACTGTTGGTTGGACAAAACATAAATGAAGATGTCAATTTACGTTCTAGACAACTATGACAAACATTTGTCACTATATTCAGAATTCTTACAAAAAACATCAATCCATTGATGAAAATAATCAGCAGATTGGCTTGCCTGCCATGCATTTGCATTTGCGTTTTATACTCAGTCATGACGCAGTATAACAGCTTGTGTAGTAGTGTGTGTTGTGCATGCCGACACACCTCAAGGGTAATTTAGGTCATATTCAGTATTTGTTCAGGACAGGTACACAGGAATTCCCCCAACATGCCTGAGATTACCACCAGAGGCAGTTTGAAAAGGTCTGATTTGAACGGCATGATCACAGTTCTCAAATATTGATCCAAAACTATCCCATTGGGAACAGTTTCTTTTTTCTTGAGACACACTTCAATAAACCTATTTTCGGCAGGAATTATAGAGAATATTAGTTATAGTCTAAGTAAAAAGAAGCTCACTCGTGCTTTCAGCTATGCAAACAAAAAAAATCATAATCATAAAAGAGGCTTACCATCATTGTTGTTGTTGTTGTTATTCTCTAATAAAGGTCTCCTGCTGTCCCTCCTCCCAAATTTTGTCATCCACGTTTTCATCTCCAGTTTGAAAGGTTTTGCACAGGTTGGAGCTGCAAGCTGCTGTCTCGGAGTGGTGCACGTTTCTGCTTAGGACTAGTGAGTCAGCAGCTCTTTTTATCCTGGCAGATAAAAGGGGCTTTCCCATAACATCATCCACACTGTACTTTCCTTTTCTATTAAGACTGGTGCCAGCCAGCAAAGTTGTTGCATCAGCCACAATAATAACATACAAATGCTTTGGGTGCTGCTACTTATACTACTACTACCACTGCTACGATAGTATTACATAATAATAATTGAAATGGAAACAAAAGTCCCTGACTGGAATTGAACATGTGACGTTCTGATTATGTGGGATCATCTTGGAGGAGAGGACACTCACAGTGTTTTTGGAAGCTCCTTTACTACAAATTGTGTGAAATGAAATGCATTCCATACAATCTGCAATAATCGTTGTCATGAGAAGACATTTTGGCTGACAGTAGGAAAAGCACAGAAGTAAATAATCTCCCTTCCCCACCCCCCCCCCAAAAAAAATACAAGATGGCTGCATTCCATCTCAGTTCTTTTCCTACTATGACATGTCAAAATGGTTGCTGATGGCAGTGTTGTTACCCTATTCTTGCCCAGCAAAACCCAGTTTAAATGAAGAACTTTGTTTTTGTTGATCATATACAGACATTCATAATTCTATTCAATTTAATTTATAGTATCAAATCATAACAAAAGTTATCTCGAGACACTTTACAGATAGAGTAGGTCTAGACCACATTCTATAATTTACAAAGACCCAACACTTCTAGTAATTTCCCCAACAGCTAGCATTTAGTGTGACAGTGGCAAGGAAAAACTTTCTTTTACTCTTGGTAGGCGGAGTCTGACGGGGCTGGTTGGGGGTGTAATGAACAGTGGAAATAACAGTCATAATAAAGATAATGGAACAGTAACTGCAACATAGCTATCATATAAAAAGTAAAGCATTGTAATTTGTATGTTTTCCATGTACGAGTTCCAATGTGGGTGGCAATAGCTCAGTCAATAGAGATGTGGGTTGGAAACCAAAGGGTTGCTGGTTCAAGTCCCTGTTTGGACCAAACAATGTAGTGTGGATGGATCTTCTGGGTGCTCTTGAGCAAGGCACTGCTCAGGACTACATTTTTCCATTAGTGCTTGAATAGGTCCTGAGTGTGGGTGTGTGTTTCAAGCCTGTGTGTACTGTGTAATAACAAGTGTAAATTGAAATTTCACCAGAGGAGATCAAAATTGATTACATTTATATTTATTGCCCTGTATAAGAACGCTTTGGTCGGCGCAGGGAGGGGGTCGGGGTGGATTGGCAGCTCATTAAACACAGTGCTTTTTTCAAGCCTGGGAGCGGAGTTTGCAGCCTGGGGAAAACACAAGCCTTTCACCCAGAAAATGTGTCCTGGGAGTGTTTTAATCCAAACCAAGATCTTTTTTTAGTGGTGTTGGTGGCTAAACTTAACTGTTGTTGCTGGATTTGTTGGATAAGCTCAGCGGCCACGTTCCCTGAAAGACCGACAGCCCACAGTGCTCGGTAGGAATTGTCCGGTTGGTGTGGTTGCCTAATTCCGTAAGATATCGTACAAATTGGTGCACATAAGGTTTCATGTGATAGCTGACGTTTCAAATGATTATTCTTAGATTAATTCAAATTCCCGTTATTATCTTTTTCTATTGCTTTTCACAACATCTCCCAGTGGATGTAATTAAAGTCAGGGCTCCAGACTGTGACCACGTTTTTAGGAACAGTGCAAGCATTTTTATAACACATGAAACCTGCAAATTTGACTTTTTCTTTTTGTTAGATTTCATGTTGAATAACAAGGAGTGAGCGAGTCTGCCAGAGTTGACCAATGTGTGTGAGCAGGGGCGTAGCACAAAATTCTGGTCCCTGTAGAAAGGCATTCTCTATGGGGCCCTGGCCACATCCACTGCTATTCATTCCAGCATCTTTTCGAACCCTCCTCACATGAGGGCCCTTGGTACTCAGTAAGCAATTTGCTGCATAGCAATAGCCAATTAGGAGTTGGCCTTAGCCTAACGTCAGCCCTCCTCTCTTCCTTCAACTCTGGTTATTGTTTCCATGTAGGCGTTGTTTTCAAGACAGGAATCACCCTGCTTCCCAGCATTGCACGCTAATGGGCTTTCCACCATTTTCTCTTCATTGACCACTAACAAGCAACAATAGTAGGCTAGAGCCTCAGGTGGCTGCACCTGATTGGACAAACACGTCTCATGGTGCTGTATGCCCCCAGATTTCTAAACACACCATAGTAGTGGCCCGTTTGGAAAACAATTTCTTTTACAAAAACAGTTTGTTTCTGAAAATATTTCAAGTGAGAGATACAGTAGGTTATGCAGTTGGTGAGTCTTCAGTGGTCGGTTTGAAGGCACCGAGCCGGCCGCTTCTCCAGAGTACCAGCGGCGCTCCCGAAGAAATGAATGGGAAGCGTGGAAATGACGCTGACACATACCATGACAGTCTCAAATGTCTGTGAGCACTTCCGGTTGGCAGGTCCAGGCTGGTAGACCCCGTCAGTGCGTTAGTGTTTTTTTGTGTCTCGTCACGAAACCAACCGCATTTTTGTTGTCTGGGTCTCAGGGTCAAAGGACGGGATTTTGCAAACGGCACGTTTTGAGTTTGAATATACAACTGCGGATTAAATATATAACTATTTACCATGTGAAAACAAGTGCATGGCCGGGTTGGCTCAGTTGGTAGAGTGGGCGCACATATAAAGGGGTTTGTTCCTTGGGTTGGGCTCCGACCCGTGGCCTCTCTTTCTCCCCTTTCAGGCCTTTCAGATTAAATGGAATATTCATTCCTTGCCATGTTTTGCTTAACTTGAATGAATAAGGGAGTTGGAGTCATTATTCACAGGTATATGTGTATTGTTAGATAGCAGGCAGGCGTTCCACTGTACTGAGTCATGGTGGAAAGGTGTTTGCAAATGGAAAAAACCTTCACTTACATGGGTACAATTTCTCATACTGGCAGATTGTTATGGAAATGATAGGCATCCGAAGCTAATTTGAATGTGAAACTGTTTATAATTATATTCCCAGTTTCATATTCTATTTTTTAAGTCCTTCCAAATGACAATAATTTACTGGGATGTTCAAGATTAAACACAGAATGATCCATCATGTTGATAATGTTCCTGATTATTATAGTGTAAAACATGTCTGGACTGAAGGACTGATCAGTGCACAAGTTTCTGTGGGTGTGTCTGAAAAAGGGAGAGAGAGCCATTGAGGGATTATCAGGGATATTCCCCCTCTCTATACACACAGAGAGCATGGGGAATATCTATTATCTATGTTCAGGAGAGTGGGATATTCCATTTAATTCCAACAAAGTATTATCCAATTGCGGAGTTCACATTTTGGAATGAATCTCAAGTGCTTCTTAACCACTGATGGTGCATTTAAATGTTATGTGGTTAGAATGTGGGGGGAGGGGGGGTTGTAATGCACAACAGAGTCCAGTTTGAAAATACCTTTTCACAGCAGCAGCATCTAAAAGGAGGGGAGGAGTCCTCCAGAATAAGCAACGTAAAAGTACCACATAAATATGTAATATCAACTCCAACAAGAGAGTAAGCACTTGAATGAAGAGAATGTCATATTTAAGGTCCCATGACATGGTGCTCTTTGGATGTTTTTACATAGACCTTAGTAGTCCCCTAATACTGTATCTGAAGTCTCTTTTATATAGACTTTAGTGGTTGAGGCTGGGGGTGTGGCCTCAACCAACTGCCACTTTGCTCGTTTGAAAGCCATGATGTCTCTCTCTCATGGGTGGGCCAAATTCTCTGGATGGGCAAAGCAGAGAAAGGGGAGGTGATCTGGCAAGATTCCATATTGGCCCATTGGATCTTTAATAATAAACCTGTTGATCTCACAATATAAAAATGAAAACACTGTTGTAGATAGATTCTGTGAGACTATGCGTTGAGCTAAATGCAGCATGCTCACAATGGTAATGTTACAGTAATGATGTTTAGCAGGTATAAAATGGGATGCATAATGTTTTTTTTATATAATGTAATGAGTTTTGCCTTATCCAAATCAAGGGTAGAGGGTGTCATATGGTGTACAGATTGTAAAGCCTCTTTGTGATATGTATTTGTGATATTGGGCTGTATAAATCAAATTGACCTGGCTTAACAGGTTATGTGTGTTAGCATGTTAACATTAGCTAATTTGCGAAAATACAGCTGTGGCTGATGATGGTGCTCAAGGAAAAGGGAAAAGTGAAGGTACCACCAAAGTTATTATGTACAATTCATCTTGTGCAGATAATCACGGTGCTAATTTCTTGGTAAATCGTGAATGTATAAAATTGAAAATCCATGCTGACAAATTAACCGTTTAAAAAACAAAATAAAGCCATAAAGTTAGTCCTAACCTCAGAAATTTGCGTTGTTTAACACGGCCATAACATTTAAGCTTTATTTAAAGTTCAAATTTAATTTCAGGAAACCAAATCTTTTGACAATTCCAAGCTCATGAATTTGAAAAACCGATCTAATACTGACAAAGAACCAGATTACTAAATAAAATGGGTTTATTTCCAGACAGAAACATTTATTCTTTCATTTTTCATGTCGGCTCGTTAATGTTGATGAACACAATACATTTACAAGGGACTTTAACATAAGTTTGCCTGATTTGCATAATTATCTGGATAAAACTTAAGCACGCAAGAAAACCAAATAAGAGCATGCAAACTGTGATATGGCGTAATCTTTGATAATCACCTTGGGTTGACTCTCCAAGATCATTTCAATTTTATACAGTAGAAATCTTACATGCTTTTATTTCCTCTCGTTTGGACTATTGGTCCTTTTTTTTACCAACACAAGTCTTTAAAGGAAAGTGCAAATAAAAAACACATACTTTATTGATTTTACATTTGAAATTACATGACACATACCCAGAAACAATCCATGCACTAACGGAGAGATTTCAGAGTGAGGGGGCTGCCCATGGACAGGTGCCCCGAGCAGTTGGGGGTTCTGTAATCTATGTCCACAACGTTCCACTTCTGGGATTGTTATGTTGCCGTCGGATATTCTGCTGGATGTCCGTTACCTTCCTTGCAGCTCCACCGGTGCTCCATCCGGTTCTTAGTAGCGCCCCAGACAGTTGTGATTGCTTTAAAGAAATGCCAATAAACCAGAGCACATTTTACTCTCATCTAGGAATGATGTGTACATTAGCCAGACCCTCTTTTTCAGCGCTGTGGAGGAAGGTCTGGCATGGGTCCAATTAGCAACCAGTCCAATCAGTTGAATTGCTTTTTGTAAAAGATGTTGAGAAACTGTTGTGTGAGAATGCACTTTTAACAAATTTGACTTGATTTGACACCAAGCTACATGGCAATTGCACAATATGTTTTTTATTTTTTTTTATTTCTTCATGCCTCTGTTCGTAGGCTACAACCCTGAAAGAGAGGAACTTACTGTGTGTTCTGTTATCTCACCGGGGACTGATAAGACTAATAAACCTCTCTCAGTGGTTCCTACAAGGGCCAGGCACAATGAAAAGATAAAAAACTAACGCAGGGAATACTGGGAAATCCTTCCTTCCAAAAATCCCAAACCAACAAGCCAGTTATAACAGTTATTTATTCACAAAAACACAATTTAAAAGAAGATTATGAAGACATGTTTTCATGCCGATTGTCCATCCATTTGAAGCAAAAGATAAATGAATCACTATTTTATAATTGCTTGTATTTATGGCTAAAACTTATGCCATTTTAGTAGCAGAACATATTTAAACATCACCCCTACTCAGAAGGAAAAGTCCAAGAAGTAAGCCAGAGAAATATTTGGGATTAGTTTGTTCCTAAGTAGAGGAACCTTTGCTTAAACCTCTGCTTTTTATGGACAAGTTTCTGTAAAATGTGTATTACATCTACAATAATTGTTCAAGCCCTGCACTGTTCACTTTGGCACTTTTGCGCATCATCATTACACACACTCTACAATAGTATCTCACCTTATCATGGCCATTGCATTTCTGTGAGTGATTTTTATTTTTATTCTTATGTATGTGTGATATATGTGTGTATATGTGTTTGTCTATCTATCTATCTATCTATCTATCTATCTATCTATCTATCTATCTATCTATCTATCTATCTATCTATCTATCTATCTATCTATCTATCTATCTATCTATCTATTTATAATTATCTTTTTGTACCCGACATGTTAGGGTCCATCTAATCCAATAAATATATAAGTATGTGATGTATATAACACCATGCATGTTTGGCTGGTTATGTGTTTTTGTTGCCAGGAGTCAGGATTAAGCTGCTGGAGGAAGAGGAGGAGAAGGAGGAAGGACTGGACGATTCTCTGAGTGAAGGTTTGACTTCACTCTCTGTGGGAGAATGGGAGGATGGCACTTTCTCAAAGTAATGACATTTCTATTGGAATCTAGGTTTGTCACAATAATATTTTGTGTTGATATAACCCGAGAATAATCTCAAGTAAAGGCCAACACACCTCCAGGTTTAGAATTGGGGTTCTTGTAGAAGAAAGACATGATGACTTGTGAGAAGCAGCTCAGGTTGCATTGTGTTTTAACTTTAGTGCCTCCAGTGGCAGTCAGAGACAACAGCTTTAAAGACTGGAGTTTCCAGGAAGTCACATGTTCAGTTCTTGGCAAAAGATGAGCAGTGGGATCACATTTCATGGCCTGAACTTGATTCAACTCCTTAGAGACAAAACAACCACAGGCATTTTACTGACAACTTTAGAATGAACTCAACAAACAGGGACAGACATTGAAAAGAATAAAAATACCTTGAGATATTACATGGCCTGCCCTGAAGCCATGTTTCCTATGTAATACTTTATGGTTAACATAACTTTAAATTAAATATAAATGGACTGTTCTTGTATACCACCATTCTAGTGTTGATTTATAAAAAGTTAAACAATGTTGGATGCAGCCAGGTTAGGAAAATATGCAAATCTCTGCCCCTCCCCCAGGAGCCTTCCTGCTACGCACCAAAAGGTGGCCTACTGTCTCCTGTCCCCTGGGGTCCTAGTCTAGGCTAAGACAATACAATGTTGATTAACTGTATTGATGTTAGAGTTTCACATTTACACGACAGACCCTTTGGATCTGTAACTAAAAACGACCCCCAAAGGAGCAGAGTTTAGAGCCATGTCCTTCCTCATTGGACAGCGAAGATGCGCTCGGCATGTTGCCATGCCAACGATGGACCAATGAGAACGGATTTGAATGCACCAGGTGAAAAGGAACCGCCCCTAGGTGCAGAGGATAAATGAGTGTGAGTTAGGAATATTCAGGACTGGTTTCATGTGACTCCGTCAGGGGGAGCATGGATCCAGTCCGCTGTCAGCTGCAGTGTTATCATGTTGTGTTTGTCGTATTGTCTTTGTCTTATCATCTTCATCATTCTGTTGCATTAAACCTTTTCTTAACTCTCAATTGGACCCCAAACACTTTGCTAAATGCTTGTCTCCTGTGTTGTCAAAAAGCAAAGTTGTTTTCTGGCAAAGTGTCTGCCCCTCAGGGGTTTTTGGTTTCGTTTCAACCTTTGACCCATAATATTAATTTGTTATTAATGTTTATTATAGTGAGGCTGCATTAATGAAGAACTTGTCAAACAACTGTTCTCTCACTGTATGTCCCATAGTTTTATTAATTGTATTCTGTAATATTGTCTTGTATTCATTTCTCATGTACTGTATTTATTAAGACTGGGCCGTAGTGAGTCTTTAAATATTGAGATCATGAGACCAAATCGCCTCATGGAGCACAATCCCCCACCCCTAAAGAACCAAAGAAAGGCAAACATTCTTATGTGTCTTATGGTGATGGGAAATACAAAATGACTTTCTCAGAAAAAAATCTGTCACATCCAAGAATACTGAATAAAATAAAATGGAGTAATTTGTCTGTAATTGTGTTGCTAAAACCCATAACTAATAGAAACAACACTAAAGTCAATCACGGCTTACACGGCACAGTACAGACACACCATCAGCAAAATGTACGTGGTCATACCTCTTCCCAATTTGGTGTGGGGGTTTTATTTATAAGTTTTGGTCATGACCATTTAGCTACAGCACACAATCTTTAAGACAATGAAGAGCTTTCAACTTGGTTTCAACAGTTTTTGTCCCTTTCCTGTTCCATGTATTAATGCCCCTGTGCTAGAAGACAGCTCCATAAATCTATAAATAAGTGGTTTGGTGCTGGAGAACTTGACCTTTGGGATCATCCAACAACAGTGTTGGACCTCACTGATGCTCTTTGTGTCTGAAGGGGACCAAATGCCTGCAGGAGGTTCAAACATCTGGTGGAAAGGGTGAAACCAGAAGAGTGGAGGCTGTGAGATGTGTGTCCATGTGTGGTGTGCCAACTTGGAAGATATCACCAGTTAACATCAGCTGTTCTAAACTTTATTATAAAACTTTACCCAACTAAGACTATCTTTGATGTCAGGAGGGAGACCTGGCTGGCACCCCATAACCAAATAAAGAAAACATAAAATGGGTAAAAACAAAACTGTCACAGTGGTGGACTGACCTGTTCAGCTGTCACATCAGGGTGAGGTGTCCACTTACTTTTGGCCAACATCAGCTGTGAGCTGGTAGAAAACGTGGGAACTTTTGGGATCTTTAACCACCAATAACAATAACACTACATCTGGATTTCCCCTTCAATAACAGCTCCTCCTCTACTACCTCAATCACAGTGTCATCCATTATATGCACACAAGCATTATATTATTATTATTATCATCTTCATCATTTTCAGTATTATTTAGACAAAACAAGTAATGGAGTGAAATTAGATCTTTATTTTGTGGGAAATAAATGAATGAAGCTAAGGATTTGTTGCTTACAGGACATGAGGAGGGCGGAAATGACAAAACAAAAAGAAGAAAAATGGCACCAAATATTTCTTTGATAACAAATACATGTGACATTATTGCATTCTCTACAGTTACCAAATGACAGCTTGGACACAAGCAAATGCTGATGACTTATAAACAATATAATACACGCTTCTTTTAGAGTTAAGTTACTGCACAGCTTGTTACAGTATCAACATTTTGGAGACTGCAGGAGAGATGCTGCCCCCTGGTGGAAAAGGAATGAAACGATACACTGAGCCACACAAACTCCTCAAGCAGACCTTTTAAGATTTCTTGTACTCAATTCTCTCCACCTTGACGTCGTCACCGATCAGCTGATAAACGTACGTCACCACTGTAGACGCCTGGATGTCCATTAATACAAAAGAGGGGATGATGTTGCTGTAAGGAGAGGAGACAGATGTGTTCTTAGGTAAAAGCGTGTCCTGCACTGCTGGCTGCTTGCAAATAAAGTCAGTGTGGTTTCTACAGTTACACCTGATGTACTGTATGTCACACTGGGGAGCATCATTAGCGTCCACTGCAGCTCTTTCCAGCAAATCTACTTGACAGAACGTAGTTTTAAAAAAAGGTTGCTGTCGAATGTATGACTTTTACTTGTGACTGAGTATTTTTTAACTGTGGTATTGTTACATGTACTTAAGCAAAAGATCTGAATACTTCTTCCACTTCTAAAGTTGCTCTTGCCATTGAAAATGAAACTCAACAAATTTAGGCAGCAACATTGTCTTGGAACTACGTTCGATCAGATAAATAACTCAAAGAGCTGCTATATGCACTGTTGATACTTTAGTAAAAGTCTAAAACTATAAACATCAAAATATACTAAAAGTAAATTATCCATTATGCAGAACGACCCTTTACAGAATAAAATACATTACTGGTTTATAATTATTGATGTATGCATGTGTTTATCACTTTAATATTGTAGCTGGCAGAGATGGGGCTAAACTGAACTGTATTCACTGCTGGGTAACGTTATCTATTATAATAAATGATAATTTATTAGTTGATTGTATTTTGTATAAACAATCTGAATCTCTTTATTTCTCTCTCTCTATTTTAATTTCTGTGTCTCTACCTACCATGACTGAGATGAAATGGTGAAATTATGAAATTTACCAATGTCTGCAGCTGTACAATTATAATACACAACAAATGATCACATTTCAGCTCACAGTGTCCTAATTCTGACTTATGCTGCTCACATGAACGAAAATCAGATGTTTTATAATCAATGCTAAAATGGAAAAAATAATAATTGCACTTTTTTGTATCTAGACTATATGTATATGTGCTACAAATGTAAACAAGTGGTTGTTTCTTTAATTTGAATGCTTAAATTGAAAGGTCTCCCCACTTCCACCCTTTGCGGTAACAGCGGGAGGTGGTGTTAAGCCCTTTGAATGACTCCTCTACCTTTCCAGTGCGCTGTAGGCCCCTGTGGCCGAACCAGGGTTGATGTAGAACTTGTTTTCATTCTCAAAGGCCTCGAACTTGTGCGTGTGCCCAGAGATGAGGATGTCGACATCCAACTGTCTCTGGAGCAGCGCCAGACTGGCCATGTCGCCCCAGGGGATCACCTGGTGGCCGTGGATGAGACCGATCTTAAACTGGCCCACTGTCACAACCTTCTGCTCCGGGTAGTTCAGGTTCTGAGAGGGAACATAAAAGATTAATGCACTAAAATTCAGAAACGCGTTGTGTTTTCTGGACTTACAGCGGCTAAGAAAATGATCAAGAAAATGATTGCCGTACGTTGGAAACCACCTCACAATCCGTCTACGCAAACCCTCTCCTTTCTGGACGTTGTTTGTGTGAGCTGCAAGCCCTGTTCCTGTTGTTGTGTTTTTGTTAGGTCCACCCCCTCCCCGTCTTTCCTCTCTGTGTAGCTTTCTATTTTTTCTTTGGTCCAGGCATACGTTCCTATGTCCCAATGTATTGTTTAATTGTTTTGAATATAAAAAAATATATATAAATATTTGATCCCAAAAAAAATGGTTTATGCACTGTTGTTTTAATTTGAAAGCTCTATTCTGGGAATAATACATATGTTCTTAGTACTATACCACTGGAAACTGTATTGTGGGTAGGTTTAACCAGACACAGCAGCTGGGTTCTTAAATGTTACTTTTTCAAAAAAAAATTAATTAGGAAGATAAAACTCAATTTGCGGAAAGGGAGCAATTACAATTTTTTATTCTTTATAAAATTCTGCTGGACTTTGAAGAATAACGTCACCCCCAACACATTGTTAAGTATGCATAAACCAGTCTGGCTGAACTCTTAATTTTGCATTTACAGATTAATTAATAAATCTCTCAACATGATTAAAGAAACTGGGTTGGTCGTTTTGTCATTGTATGGTGGGGTGTAATGAATATGACTGTTTTTTCTTTCATTGTTTTCTACAAACACACAGACAGACCTCATCGAAGTCTCCTCGGACTATGTGGACGTCTCCGGCGAGAGTCTTCAGGTAGTCATAGCTCTCCTTGGTGCACAGATTGCCTGTGCAGAGAATGTGCTGGATCTTCCCCGGGACCAACAGCTTCTTGAACTTGGCTGGCAGGGTGTTGCACCGATGGGGGATGTGCAGGTCACCTAACACCAGGACCAACTGATAGCATCGCACAGACACACACACGGACAGGTTAGTCACCCACCGATGAGGGAGAGTTCAGGCTGTGAGATATCGCACTGAAAAAAGAAAGTGGGCCAAGGATAGAGCTCTGTGGGATGCCACAGTTGGGCTCGACCAAAACCACTGTACTCCTCAATTTTTTTCAAGTTGTCTTTTTTCTTGTTTGAAACCATCAAAATACTGTCCAGTTTTGTTATTGCACCCAAACAACAACAACCTGCTAGAGTTTAATTCATTACAGTGACTAACCCACTTAATTCATAAAGCATAAACTTGAAAATAAGCAATGTTTGTGAGTAAGAAGCTGAGATTATTAAGTGTCCGAATTCAAACTGAGTTGTGAATGTAACAGCCCACGTGGATTGGGACATTATAGATTGAAACAGCAAGATTTCAGACACTCAATAGCAGATGTAGAACATAAGAGCGAGATAATTATGTTTTCACACAACACACAAAGTCAATAAGAATCAAACACCAAACAACTTGAAGGTTTATACTAAACATGAAACCCATAAATAACATTTTAACTCCACTGGCCAGCAGAGAAATTTAATAAATGTTAGTTGTGGTTGCATGTTACAACTTTGGTGAGAAATAAATATTTCAGGGTTTTATTTTACACCATAAATCAGTTAAGTTGATAAAACGGAGCATACAGCTGGCGAGCTTTAAGACAAACCAGGAGCTGATGGACAAAAATGAAACGGGTGCAATCAGAGGGATACTTTTTGTCACCTCCTACACATGCATTGTAAAAACTTTCGTCATTCATTTAAAATAAAACAACAGGCTGATTGGATTTTCTTATGAAGAATTCCTAAAAATCTGTCCAATCAGGACAGCTCATTATTTCTAAAAACATTTGTCACTAGTAAGGACTCCAAAAGAATCATTTTAAGTTGTGAAACATGAGTCATAGTATATGTCTATACACATTCTTGAAATTATATATGGGGGTTTTAGGTTTCCTACTCTGACTTATTTCTTAACCATATTGGTTTATGGAGTAATGAGTTTTTTCTTGTTCAGGTCAACAGTTGAGAGCAGGTGTGATTAAAGCATTGTAGCCTGCCGGGCACCTGATCCCAGCACTGTAGTTGCTGAATTAGCAGCAGAAGAAGCAAACCGCCACAGCTGTGCAATCCTGACTCCATGTTAGTGTAGCAGGCAGAAGAGCGAGCAGAAAACAAGGATCCAACACAGAGCGAGGGAACTTACCCGGTGACCAGCCTGGTTGATTGCAGAGGCAATGAGGGGTCAGAGGAGGAGAGAGGGTGAGATAGGGAGGAAGGCAGGATGTGCATGGAGAGAACAACATGAGGCATGATCAAAGATGCAAAAAAGAAAAAGAAAAGACAAGAAAAAGTTGAGACAAGAGGGGGGGGGGAAAACTGAAATTAGAAATTAAAAAGTGAATGGATTAAGTAGACAGATAATCATTCAAAAACAAACAAGAAAAGTGAATCGATTGTTAATGGTTGATGGTTAGTGAGGATGATAAAGCATATTTATACTTTTCACCAGACTGAGTGTGAGCAAAATCATGTGGGGAAGCAAATCAAATAGGGATGGGAATTTACTTATTATAATCAATGAACAACTTAGATTTAAACTGCAGCTACACTTGTAATTACAAATATCTTACTCCTAATTACTGTACTGTTTTTTGCAATTGTCATTGTAATATTTATATTATATATTTATCTCCTTGACTGTTACAGTACTTTGCTTTGTTGTTTATTCCTATGTCATATGTTATTGTATGGACCAAACGTGTGAATACACAAGTGAAAACTTACTTTAGCAATAAATCTCATTCTGATTCTAATTGAACAACCTATTGTCATTCCAGATAAAATGTATAAAGACAGCGAGATGAATGAATGAATATAAACTAATAAATAACTTATAGTAAGTTGTAGTCCTAATGTGAAAACAGTTTTGTCTTACCAGTTGCCAACCTGAATAAGTCAGTCAGTTACAGTTAACTGGGTGATAAACATCAATCTTCCTGGACAGGAAGAAAAAAGTGCCTCAAATGATAAAGTAACTGTTAGCCTGTTAGCCCGGATAGCTTAATGATTATCATACAGGAACAGGAACAAAATGTCGTGATATCAACTAAACAGACACAAAGAATGGTTGATGAACAAACATGACAAGCTGAAAGACCACCGTGCAAATGAAAAGAGTGTATTTAAGTTTGCTTGGAGCTTGTTGCAGTGAATTTTTTGGGAGACTAAACTGCCCAGCTGTCATGTGATCGTTTATCCATCTCGGAATGAAGCTTTGCTTAAAAAAAAAAAACTGAAATTGAGACTGTGTTGACGCGTTTAAAACCATGATGTCGCCCTTTTTACGTCGCCAACTAGTCTTAGAAAACATTGTGCGAGAAAAGTGCTCAAAACGCGAGCAGTAAATGTGGGAAATTGTGGCCTTTTCGCCATTTTATACTCACCATCTTCTATTTTAGCTGTTTCTGCTAGTCAAGTTGAGGAAGCGCCTACGCACCACGTACAGCGTCAAGCCGTCAAGCCGTCAACCAATGAGGTACGAGAATGAGAGTATGCGTAAGATACGATACTTCCCTTTGTCCTTTCCAAATAAAACAAGTGAAACTTAACGTCTAAGGTAATTGGGGGAAAATTCATATATTTAGCTATTTAAAAAAAAGGTGAATTAAAATCAAAATGTTTTTTTTACAAAGAACGTTTTTATATAAAAGAAATTTGCCTTGTTCGTTGTATGTGTGTGTATTTTTCATAGATTGCTTCATTAAATATCCCCTGTAATTGTTTGTTAATTTCTTATTTTTTTAAGATTAATAACTGTTACGTGTTGTTATATTAGATGCGGTATAAGTGATGATTTAATTGTCCTATTCTTGTTTTGTAATATTAAAGTTCCTAAATAAAAAACGACGAAAGCGGACTTTTGTTTTGTAAATGCTACAACCGGAAATTGTTACATTCTACGCGTCTGTTGGCTCGACGTTCGTCAGTAAAAGCAACGTTAGAAGCAGTGTTTCGCAGAACATTCGAGAGGTAAGGTGCGAAATAATTGCATCACGTTTTCTTCGGCCTCATTCTGATGTGGCTTTACCATCGATAGTCGTAATTCCACGGAAGAAATGTAGTTAGCTAAACCAACGTTACTTTTATTGGTCAATCATGTATTCTCTTTACCCAACCGCGTCTTCATGCTAGGAACTGCGTAGCTGCGGAACGTTTTCGCTTTAGCATCTGGGCTCTGGCTATTTCCTGGAGTGCCTATCGTAACGCTGTGAGCGCCTATTTATATAACGGACTAACGACGAAACTATTACTATTACGCAAAATACTCTTATCATATTGAGGATACATGTACGTTTATGGACGTATTGTTATAATTTGGGGGTGATGTAACGATGATACACGTGCACAACACATAACGGAACCTTTGAGAATCTTCCTGACTATGGTTATGCTGCAGTCAGGTGCTCTTTGGATTTCCTATTTCCAGAGTTGGAAAGTCGTTCTCCTGACTTCGATGTGTTCGTGACTCGTTCAAAAACATGGATGCTACAAAGAAAATGTGCTGTATTTTATTGCTCAGACGTTGAGCGTGTAATCTACACGGCGATAGTGGTTTCCAGTTTGAGGGTTTATATGAGTGATTTTGTCTCAGACTTGTTGCTGCACAAGTGACGTAAAATTACATTATCTAAAACGACGCTAATATCATTTAAATAATATTAGTTACAAGTAAGTTTTCACTGGCAAGGAATTTACAGTAAGGCGAAGTGCTGCTACAGTCTATAACACAAATACTATATATATAAATTATAAGTGTATAAAAACACTTGTTTAAATTTTTCTAACTAATCGAGGTCACGTGTGCAGCAATTTAACTCTTACAGCCTAATACCAAATACATGTGAGAAACAAAAAATAAGATGCAATACATACATTTATAAAAGGTTCCTTATCATTAACCCAACATTTACTTTCGTCCGCCATGTTACTGTGTAATACAACGCCAACTTGGCAAGTCGTGTAGCAAAACTTTAGCAGGCTTTTCGAGTTATTAAGACTTGAGGGGGCATTTATTTTAAAATTCCCAGTCGGCAACTAAGTTTTCTGATTTATTCCGACAGCACTTGAATGCTGCATGTTTTTATAATGCTGTACGTGACGGTCGAGCTACACACCCATTAAACGACATTGGCTGTCACACCTGATGATGCTAACGTTGGCATTTTTAGCCCGCAGTTTGTATGGATAACAATACGCCTCTTCTCCCAAAGGTCCCCCAAACCCCGAGGACGTTCCGGATAATAACCCCCTTCTTTCTCTGAGCCTGGCGCCTGCACTGTTTGGACGCTTTCGGGTGTTTAACTGTGCATATTTGGGAGCTGAAAAACCATTAAGAACCCCTTCTGCCATCAATACAACACCAGCACCAACCATCGACCACCGTTCACTGCGGCTCTTGGACGATCAGCGTTGTGTTTATGTCTTTGTTTTGCGAAAACGGTAAGTTGTGGGAATAATTCATGTCGCATTTTAAATGTTTTAGCAATATTTATGCTGTGTGGTTAGTCTCTCAGCGTTGTTATTGTGCAATATGACGTGTTTTCTGTGCCACTGTATCAAAATGGCGTCTCCCAGGCCCCTCACTCGTGTGCAGTGACTGTATGACGCACTCTGCACCAAGCAGCCAGCTAAGCTAGTTAGCGTCCTGATGAAATAGACTCGACCCCTGCCCTTCTGAAACGCCTCAGCCTTCGACGTCATTGTGTCACTGTCAAATGGGCTGTGAGTCATTTCATGTCGGCTGGGTTAACTACGGACTTGCCGGTGTTAAAGCCGTCCGCTGGGGAGAGTTGTGTAGCAGCTGTTAGGCCTCCTGTTTGTGACCTAATAACAAGAGTAGGCCTTATGTGACTAAAGCCAGAGGCCCTCATGTAAGACAAAAGGCTTCACAGAACAATTTTTTGTATGTGTATGGCCACAAAAGAATCCAGTTTAGTGCCTGGGTGTTATTTTTCTTTTGATCAATCTGTCTTGCTTGCTAATTGTTGGGTCACATGGCTAATTGTGGGATTTGATTTTTGCCAGCAGTGTTTTCTGTGGCTTTTCATATTTTGTAATCTATCATTGCAGGAATTTAAGATACATCTTGTTTAAGTGGAGATGTACATTAATTGTATAAGTGACCTCAATATCCCTCGGGTGTTTCTGGGCTTTCTGTTGCCTGTCCTTGTGGGACATGTATCATAATTCGGTCCGGTCTGGCTAAATGGTGGAGGAATCATCATTCACCACAGAACTGGATTTCAAACTATCAAAAGTACCAAACAACTTTTAATACAAAAATGAATGATTATAATCAGTGTTGTAATTGGTTGGGCTTTAAAATGTCATAACAATACAAAAATAATTGTAATTTACCAGAACCTTAATTAATCACTTCAAATTGCTCATTTTGACTGACCAACAGTCTAAAACCCAAAATATTTAGTTTGCCATCATACAAAACCAATCAGCCGCTAAATATGTACCCTTTTAACTAGAACAGAAGCTCAAACCAGTACTTTGGCATTTTTGTTTAAAATAAACTTTGAAATAATCAATTATTCTAATTTAATACATTTGTTGAAAAGTTCTTCGTAAATACTGTCACAGAGCTGTTGAGTGTAGTAACACAACTGCATGAACTATTAAATAAGCACTTTTTAAAAGTTTTAAAATGCTATTGAACCAGGAACAAACATTTCAGGACTGCAATGAAATAAAATTTTTCAATTAAAAGAAGTTTAACTTTCTCTATTTAGTCAAGTTAGCTAGCAGAGGCTACTATGAAGTTGCTGTTTATTTTTTTTTATTTAAATATTCATTATTTTTGTCACTTTCCTCTTTCAGAGCTGTTGCGCAGCCGTTGGAACCTGTGTGGTGGAAATCTAGCCTTCAAGAAAGGAGCTTGCGGCCACAGCGGCACAGCGTTTTTCATGTCAGAGACAGAGCGCGCTTGCAGTCGTTTATGTCATCCCCTCTTTTCCAGACAGAAGATCCCGAAAAATCCCCAACCAAGATCCTTTTATCTTACTGATAGTGCTAACATCCAGCCAAAATGTCTGTCAACGTCAACCGCAGCGTGTCAGACCAGTTCTATCGCTACAAGATGCCCCGTCTGATTGCCAAGGTAACTGCTCGCTGTGATAGGTTTTTAAGTTTGAGTTGCAAATATTTCAAAAACAAATTACAGAAGTTGAGAACCAGCTTCATCATGTTGACTTGAATCAAATTCAAGTTGCGTGAACATTAATGAAATACATGTAAAGGAATGACTAAATTTGGGTCTTGATGGTCTGTTTTGTCTTTTTCTCATCCAGGTTGAAGGCAAAGGGAATGGAATCAAGACGGTCATTGTCAACATGGTTGATGTTGCAAAGGCACTGAACAGGCCTCCAACATGTAAGTAACACATGACATGTACAGTATCATCTTCTATTTGTCTTACTCCCACCATCTGGCTGGTGTTACACCAAGGAAAACAGTCCATTTTATACCCAGACCTCATAAGGAGCCAGATTCCAGATCGGCCCATCTGAGCTTTAATTTTCTCAAAGACAGAGCAGAATACCCAGGGCTCGGCTTACACCTATCGACATTTCTAACCACTGGGGGGTCCATAGGCAGGCTGGGGGAACTCATATTAATGTTTAAAAAAAACCACAAAGGGAAATTTTCATGCCATGGGACCTTTTTACATTTATCTAGAAATGTACAGCTTTAACCCCTGCTGTGTTTCTGTTTCAAAGCTTTACTTACTTTTCTCCTTATCTCTTTTGAATTACTATTTTATTTATGCATGCATACTGTGGTGTTTTAAAACGGGCTAACCAGAGGACCCATTTCATTGTGCCATCTGATGTCACGTCTGATCTTCTTCACAGACCCGACCAAGTTTTTTGGTTGTGAACTCGGTGCTCAGACCCAGTTTGATAGCAAAAACGACCGTTACATCGTCAACGGATCCCACGAGGCGAACAAGTTGCAGGACATGCTTGATGGGTTCATCAGAAAATTTGTGCTGTGTCCCGAGTGTGACAACCCTGAAACTGATCTGGTAAATATCTTGCAGCATCTGTAATATAGATCCAGGCAAGACTTAATTGTGTAGCTTTTTATTTATTTATTTTCTTTTTCTTCCTTTCAGCATGTCAATCCTAAGAAACAAACCATTGGCAATTCCTGTAAGGCCTGTGGATACCGCGGCATGCTTGACACCAGACACAAACTCTGCACGTTCATCCTCAAAAACCCACCAGGTCAGATTTAGCTCTTCTCTTTCTAGGAGTTAAACGCAGAGTTGATTGTGCAGCTCCCTTGGTAAACATTATCGGAACTTGCACTCTTTGATGCATGTTTTGATAACCGTTTTATTTCTCACATATTAGAGAGCACTGAAGGTGGGTCTGCATCTGTAAAGAAAGAGAAGGAGAAGAAGAACCGCAAGAAGGACAAGGAGAACGGCTCTGGCAGCGAAGCTGGAAACCAAGAAAACTTTGATGCTCCTAATCCTGTGGTGGGTTGTTAGTTCAGGATCAGGCATCTAGAGGGTCTTTTGGAGTTTCTGTACCAGTCCAGTCAGACACATAACCACTATTTGCTCACTTTGAGAAAAGGTTTGTTAACTCAACGTGCTCGCGGAGTTCAATGTCCCCGTGAGCAGCTGACTGTTTGCCAAAACAAGGATCAGAGATCAGAAGTCATTCCCTATCACCCAGTCCAGTGCTGCTCTTGATTCCTTTGAATCTGTGTGGTGATTGAGCTTCATCAACTACAGTTTTGACAAAAACTGGTTTTGCTGTTTTTAAAGCTAGTAGTCCAAAGTGATAGCTTCAACAGAAGAAGCCTCGAACCTCAAACGTTTGCAGTGAGATAAGATGATTAGGCTGCATCCAGAGGTCAGTTCTCTGAGGGGTGTGGGGAGTGTGTGTCATTTAAAGACTAGTTTAACAGTTAATTGACCAATAATTTAAGGTTTTTTTAAAAAAATATCTACAAAAAAGTTCAAAGCTGAGTATCTTATGTCTTTAAAAGAGTTGCTCCAGACATGTTTAAGACTAGGAGAGGCTATCTGAAATGTGAAAACTCACATTTATTTTATTTAAGCCAAAGTTCTCATATGGCTGCTTGTTTTGTTTTTCACATGGAAACTGAATAAAAAGCAGCGATTAGGTCATACGAGTTTTTTTTCCTAAGCTTTTGCCCCACGACTAAAGGCATTAACCAATCACGTTGTTTTCTTCTCATGAGGGTTATAATACAGCAGGAGGCTGTTTAACGTAAACGGGACACGTTATTACCCCTCACCTTGACAATGGCAGCATTTACTGGAGACCCTTTTCTGTTCTTACCTTTCACAAGCCAAAGGCCATAGCGAATATTCCAACCTTTTTATTTAAAAAGTGTTGCACTTTTGCAGCTCTGCCAGTATGTAAGGTTTTGATGTAGAATATTAAGATGTATGAATAAGCACGGAAATAATATCTCAGCTTATTCCAACTTACTGTATGGAAGACCCTGCAGTTAAAACTTTGGAGTGCATTTCAATTGGTGGTTCTGACCTTTCGGTTGCCAGGATGGAGATGACGACGACGAGGACTGGGCAGAGGAGACTACAGAGGAGGCGCAGAGGAGGCGAATGGAGGAGATCAGCGACCACGCCAAGAACCTCACACTCAGCGAGGACCTGGAGAAACCACTGGAGGAGAGGGTCAACCTGTTCTACAACTTTGTCAAAGTAAGGATTCAAACCTTAGTCTTCATTCACAAAGTCCAATATTTGTTTTATTTCTCTAAAAGTCTTCTAATATAGCTGTAATGATGAAGACAACAAAAATTCCCCTTACAAGAGTTATAATAGTCAAAAGTATTAATTTATGAGCTGAAAAGAAATCTTGGAAATTTAAAGGCATGGCAATTCTTAACTTTAAAACTTTACTGCTCTCCGTTTCCAGCATAAGAAGGAGAATCAAACCATTGACGGAGCTGATAAGGAGATCTTGGCGGAGGCAGAGCGTCTGGACGTCAAGGCCATGGGCCCCCTCATCCTCAGCGAGCTGCTCTTCAACGAGAACATCCGCGACCAGATCAAGAAGTACAAGCGCCATTTCCTGCGAGTGAGTTGAACGATACACCGCTGTAGTTGTCCTAAGTCCATCTTTGATGTGCCGATTGGAAAGTGCAACTTCATGCCTCCATTTTCTTAGATGGATCGCCAAACATCTTCTCCTGTACTTTAAAACATGTCTGTAGATCAAATCTAACACCATATTCTTTTATTTGTACATAAAATGTAAAAAGAAGAAATGTACAGTAACAATAAAATTCTCAGGTGGGATTAAAAAAATAAACCTGAGGGCTAAAGGGTTTAAGGGTTAAAAAGTAAACATAAATATTTTAAAGGAAATAAAAGAATAAAAATTCCAGACAAGGGTTACTACGGAAGAGAAAATAATTCCAGTAACGTGTATATATCTGCACTGCATTTAAACACTGCTGTCCTCTTTGTGCCATTGAGAGCGAGTGCTTGCTCCTGACGGTTTCTGATTTTGAATTCCCACTCAGTTCTGCCTGAGCAACAAGAAGGCCCAGAAGTATCTGCTGGGGGGCTTTGAGTGTGTTGTGAAGCTGCATCAGAACCAGCTGCTGTCTCGAGTTCCCATCATCCTCAAAGACCTGTACGACGCAGACCTGCTGGAGGAAGATGTCATATTCGCCTGGGCAGAGAAGGTGGGAGAGTGGACATATCTTTGTTCTTTTTAGTTATTAGTAAATGTATACAATGATCCAAAAAAAGGGATAAAATGATGAGCATGGATTTTATTTTGGCCAGGTAAGGTGGGGTTGCTTTTCACTGATATAAACTTCAAAAAGCAAATTTGGTATCTTAAATTTTGGCTTTATGGCATATTTCTGTCTTCTATGAGTGTTTAATTTTATGCAACTGTTGCATTAGAATATCAGTTGTTGGTTGTTTTTTTTTTTTGTTTTTTTGTTTTTTTTAACCTGTATGTTACTTTAAACATGGTCATGACAAGTTTTGTTTGAACCCGTTTGGCACATTTTAAACTAGAATTCATGTTTTTATCAAACATATGTGAGGAAAATGTCAGATATTGGCACTGGCTTCCAACAAACACCTCTTTAAGTAAGCAGCTGTGAATTCATGTGGGCCTTGAAATTTATAATACGTTTAATTTGATAAAAGGGCTAAATCGCCACATAAGTTGGGTATTGTCACATTATTATATAATTTGACTTTGGGCACTGTCTTTAGTAAAGTCTTTAAATCCTCCCCACTAATGTGGTTAAATGTTTGGATTATCATTTATTTTATTTGTCTGAGCTGTTACCAACCAGACGGTTTGTCTCCACCAGGTTTCTAAGAAGTACGTCTCTAAGGAACTTGCCAAAGAGATCCACGCTAAGGCTGCTCCCTTTGTCAAATGGCTGAAGGAGGCCGAGGAGGAGAGCGAGGGCAGTGAGGAGGACGAGGAGGAAGAGGAGGATGATGAGAACGTGGAGGTAACAGACACATGTAGAGCACAGTGTCAAAGTGGTCTGGCTGTGTTTTGATTCTACATTAAATCTAAATAATTATATGTAGAGAACAATTTAACCCTTGTGTTGTCTTTCCATCAAAATTGAAAATCAACACTTGTTTTTAACTTTTTCTTACGTTTTTGTCCCTTTTTTCTCAACACTACGTAACACTAACTTAACATTAGTTTTAAAGTTATTTTTGGAATTTATGGTCAATAAAAATTATACCTAATTTTGAGTTAGAAAAGCAGAATTATTTAGACTAAAATTAAAGAATTATGTTGATGGTTAATCAGACTGGAATATGTCAACTTTTACTCAATACTATTTCAGAAACACTTTTTTTTTTTTTTTTTCTTCTCTCAAATGCTATAAAATTGAATGAAACACCTCCAAATTAATGAAAGCAGAGATTTGTACTTGCCAAAGAGCATTGTGGGATTAATCATGTTATTTTGGGTAGTTTAAACAGAACACTGACAACGGGTCAGTTTGCCCCGAGGACATGAGGGTTAAACAAATGTTTGTAGCTGCAGTCGATACACTTCTCATTAGAACATTCCCATTTTAATGTTTTTGTTGTTATTGTGTGGGGGTGTGGGTATAGTTCCTCCATACTCTTAATTCCAGTCTCAAACTTGAGTTACCAAACACTGACAATGGACTTTTTAGTGAAGTAAGACACATCTAGTGTAGAGTTAACATTTGATTATTCATAAATTCTGTATCAGATGTTTTTTAACAAAGTAATTGACTGTTTTTGTGGCAACATCATGTGGACATAAATACTTATAATTTATACTTATACTTATACAAAGCAGAGTATTTTTGTCATAGAATATGTCTGGATGAGATCTTTAAGCCTCAATTGCTTTGAAACAAAGTGTGAAAACTAACCAAGTACCAGACGTTAGTGCTAAATGCCTGGTTCGTTATTTTCTTCTTCCTTCAGGCAAAGTTCATGTACAGCTACTTGTGTTTTAACAACTTGAGTTGTTTTTGTTAAATAATAAAAGGGTTTTTTTAGAAGAGGAAAAAAAACTTACCAAAGCAGCGTTATTCCAGATGTCAGTGTGTGTTAAAGGTTTTAACTGTAGGCTGAACCCTCTGTGGATAATGAAAGGTCAACGTGGTGGTGGTCTCTGTCCTCAGGTGGTGTACTCCCCCTCTGCCCGCGAGCTCAAAGTGGAGACTGTGAAACCAGACAAGCCTGAAAAAGAAGAGGACGACATTGACATTGATGCGATCTGAGAGACTGACGATGATGATGATGCTTTTCTTGTGTTGTGGCTTTGACTCACGCTGCCCTGTACCACCTAAATGGCTGGCCTCCCCCTCTTTGCTTACCCCTCCACCACCCCAACCCTCCTGCTTTGTGGCATGACTTAACATAGCTTTTACTTGCTGCACATTAACTCTGATATTTTGAGATGTAATCAGTTGACAAAATGAAGTCGCTTTGGGGATTTTAATCATGGGTGTTTGGGGATCGTTTTGACTGCACATTTTTCTTTTTTGGTCCCTGTATTTTTCCAGTCAATAAAGAATGAATGTTTTGCTATCCACCACACTTGTTCTTTTGTGTGTGATGGTCACTGTTATCTCGTTTTTAGGTTTAACGTTTATGGATGAAGACCATGCCGTGGGAACAACTGCAGATTGTTTAGCTAGACATACGTTGTTGAGTAGAAGATCCCAATTGTAGAAATATAAGTAGTTGGAAAAATGAATCTTAAAATAATTTTAAAGCAAAATGCCCAAGAATTCTTTGCTTTCCGCTTCTTGTATGTCAACATTTACTGTTTCTATAATAGTAAACGTACTATTATATACTAATATTCTGTACAGAATACAATACAGCTTAATTGCAATTTTCATTCACTTTTTCTTGGCATTTTATAAACTTCATGGTTTAAAGGATTATGATATATTCACTTGCTGCAGCTATTTTCAGTGTATAAAAGTAAAGTTTATTTTGTGATAATCAGTTTAAGAGACAGGTTGCTGGTTTACCTGCACCACGTTACTGCCCGACGCCTGGTGGCAGAGCGATGGCCACCCCTGCTGATACCCTAGGTGTTCTCTGGCACCTAACTTTTCCGCCTTTAATTTTTGACATGACAGGGGAGAAGACATGCCGGAAACCTTTGTCTGCAGCCTCGAGTCCCCCCCTTCTACAGCAGTTTGAGCTCCAACATCAGGACCGCCTTGGCAGCATGTCTCTGCCACCTCAGCCAGCTTCTTCAGAACAACACTGTGCTGCCAGCTGTAGCACCCCTAACATAATGCTTGATTACATCCTGTCAGGATACGCTGGAGGCTCAAATTGGCGGTGTTACACAGGAGGCAGGGCTCCACGATTGGTGGAGATTGTAGGGGCAGGGTAGGGTGTCATAGGTGGCTCTGATTAGAAAACAGCCTGGCCTAAGGGATCTTCCATAGATTAGACCATGATAGTGGCCTGTCCATGAGACCTTCCCCTGCTGACCTTGTGACACCACTTTAATGTTATATCTTTCCTACTCGGCCTTTGACACCTCTGAGATTACTCTCCCCTGCTGGTCCTCTTCGCTCCTCTTCCTGCCGGCACTCAGCAACAATGTGCTGTGGTTCGTGGCCGGCTTAGGGTTCCACTTATATGACCTTGTGTTGATGCTGGCCTTCCTCTTTGCACTTCATTCTTCCCTGATTCAATTCCATTTTATTTATATAGCGCCAAATCACAACAGTTATCTCACTGCACTTTTGTTGTTATTTACAGAAACCCAACAATTCCCAATGTATCCATAACCCTCTGAACATGGTCACCTTCTCCCACACGCACCACGTCCAGGTCTATTCCAGTCCCTTTTGGCCCTTCTTTCACCCCGCATCTCGGAGGGCCATCCGGTTGTTTAGCTTTTTTTTATTGTCTTCATAGTCAGGTTGGGAGTGTCTTTTTGCAGAACTAGTGGGTTAGGTAGCTAATTGGCCACTCCCAGGGTGCATCTCATGTCGCTAAATTCCAAAAAAAAAAGCATCCCGACTCCTCCACTTGCCTCCCTTCATATTTGACAGCTCCTTGACTCCTTGGTCCTCTGAATGGGACATGGTTCTGTCCCTCCTTGGTGAAGGCCGTCTTAAAGCTCTTATTTCTGCCCCGAGGAGCGAGCATCAAGGAGGGATCGTCAAAGAGCTATAGGCGAGGCCCTGCAGCTGGAGGAGATGTAACTCCGCCCAAACAGCTGAGGAAATCATGTGATGAACAGAGGAAAGGACGTCTCATCCATCTAAAACACATTAGCTCGTTGCCTCTCTCCTCCAGTGATTTTTTCGTGCCTCCTCGGTGGGAGGGACTAAGACTTTGTTGCAAATCACCTCTTGAAAGTTTTTACATGATTCAACAACTTTATTTTCTGTAGTGTTGAAAGGATTTAACCCTTGTGTTGTCCTCGGGTCAAACTGACCCGTTTCAAAGTGTTTTATATCAGAAATATGGATTTATTTCTACCAAATTGCCCAATAATAACATGGACGATTCCATACAATGTTCTTCAGGTAAAATTAATGATTACTTTCATTGAATTGTTTGGGTGTTTTATTTAATCTTATAGCATTTGAATTCTTTTTTTAGCTTTTTTTAACAGTTTCCAAACAGAATACGGACTAAACTTTGACATCTACCCATCTGAGATCCACTCAACATCCTCTGATCTTAACTATTAAGGAAAATAATTCATAATTTCTGCCTTTTTAACTAAAAACTTATGTATAATTTGATATAAATGAGGTTTGTTAGTCATGAATTCCAAGAATAAGTGTAAAACCCCTTATTAAACCAGCTCAAGTTTTAGAAAAAGCACCAAAAGCTGGAAAAAATGACAAAAACATCAGAAAAGCGCCAAAAACATTAAATTTTGACCTGGAAAGGCAAGCTCATGGTTGACAGGAAGTCAACACAACGGTTAAAAAAAAAAAAAAAAAAAGTTGATTGTTGGAGAGTGGTAGAAATGTGATATATAAGGATTATCAGGAAAAATAGTTCAGGAATGTAATTTCTTGTGGCAAAGCTGAACAAAATATTTAGAGAAAATTTGTCTTTTAAGAAAAGAAAACTGAGTCATGGAAAGAATAAAAGTATAATTTTGGTCTCGTTATTCTGCATTTCCTCCCTTTGATCTGAATTTGTGCAGAAACATTTTCCTTTGAAGCCAAATAGCCTAAATCCCCACAGAGACGTTTCCTCCGGGATGATGACAGACCTCTCTATACTTTCTGGTCCAATGGGTTTCCTCACTTCCTCCCGTCGTTCAATGGGGCTCACTGATGCTGCGTTCAGGGGCTGTCGGAAATATAGCAATTAACAAGTCAACCTTACCTGACAGGAGGTTTTGTGTATTTTCATTCCGATTTCATCGATGAAAATGTACCACAGATGTATCAATAGTAAAACATTCATTTTTTTGACAAAGTACATTTACTCAAGTACTCTACCTAAGTACAATTTTTAAGGTACTTGTACTTACCTTTTCAACTTTATACTTCTACTTCACTACATTTCTGAGGGAAATTGTGTAGGCTACTTTATACTTGCCTACATTTATGCATTCATTATGAATGCCTGACTTTTAATGGAGTATTTCTACCCTGCATTACTTTTACTTAAGCAAAGATGGAATGTAACTAAGTACATTAACTCAAGTACTGTACTTCAAGAGCCTCTATTATATTCCTTTTCAGCATCATATTTGTACTCTCGGGGTCTACTAGACTAGGGTTCAAATGTAATGATTAAATCATTCACCAGTAAAATATGCAAGTGTTAGATTCGTTTCACTCACTAGCCAAAAAACAATGGTAATCTATTAAGTGGCTGTTACAATTTGAACTGGCCAGCCATTTGTCTGGTGGACGAAAAAGTAAATTTGGAAAAATTGGAACAATGTTTACAGCACATGCTTTGATGATCAAAAAACATGTTTCTCATACTGCCCATTGCTGCAGTGCCTTTGCCTAAAAATGCACGCTGTCTGAGCTCCACTCGCACTTTACTTGAGTTACATTTGGAATTCAGGACTTTTACTTGTTATACAGCATTTTTAGACTCTGGTATTTCTATTTTTGCATAACTGTACTTGAGTAAAAGATCTTTCAGTAACATTAGTGGAAGAAGTTTTTTGATCTTTTAAAGAAAAGAAAAAAAGTAACAGTGTAAAAAAAGCTTTCTGCATTCAAAATATTGCTTAAGTAAAAGTACAAAAATATCAGCATTAAATTATACTTAAACTAGTAGTACGCGTAATGCAGAATGTCCCATTCCAGAGAAATTACATTATTGGATTATAATTATACATGTGTCCATTACTTAAATTTTGTAGCTGGTAAATGTGGACAAATTTTAATTACTTTATATTCTGCTACTGTATTTATAATAATAATAATACTTAGTTACATCCCACCACTGCTGATAATGAAAATATTTTGTTTTTTTAATCTGTATTAAACACTTTCAACAGACAGATATCAAGATATTAATGTAACTTGCTCAAGGCTACAGAAGAAAAAAAAATCTATAAACGTTTTTGTGTGTCATAAGGGTTAACGTATCGATCTACAAATTGAATTTAACCAGTAAAATGTTAAGAATTGGAAACAAAAAAAATAACAGGTTGTTTGACTGCTCAAGATAATGTTCTGACGTCGGAGCCGGGGAGGGGTCCGTGAAAGCAGCCTAATCCAGCCCAGCCGCTGAGTAGCCATTTTGGTCCCACCTAAAACGGACAGACCCGCTTCACTTTGGGCCGTCGGAGATGGAAGAAACCGAGTCGACGGCGAGTATTTCAGCCACCAAAACCTTCTAAATCCATCTAAGAAATAGCGGCTGGTGACACTTGACGCAATGGCTTTTTTTTAAACAGTTGTGTTTGTGAAAAAAGAAAAAGCCTGGGGTGGTTGTTTTTTTGGAAGTGGCGACCGACAGCGCCTTAACGTTAGTTTAGTTAGCTTCACTGACTCAAACACAAACGGACAGACGGACACTGATTTGAGTTGAACGCAGGCCGTGAGCGGGTATGTACGCGCCATGCAAATAAGTGAACATAAGATTAATATGCAGGCAGTTTTTATTTCAGTCCCTAATAGTTAAGTGCTCTGCTCTAACACGTCCGGTTTGAAAATTGTCACGATCCATGCTGAGACTGTTTCCCCCCGGAGAGCAGAGCTGCAAAGCAAAGCAATAATCTCTCTTTCTCGGCTGTCAGACTGAAGGAGGTGTCGGTGGATTTTTGGACATCAGACGTTACTGGCGAGAGAAAGGACGAATAAAAACATGTCAACAAAAACTCCTTTGCCTACGGTCAACGAGAAGGTGACGGAAAGTGTGAGTATAAAGCGTTGTGTATTGGTTAGTTGTACTGTAATTAATCGCTTTAAAATCCATTTAAATGTTCTAGAAGGAGGTGGACGTTTTACTGAAATTGAAGCTGATTATGTTGCATTATTGGACTGGATGAATTGTTCCACACTTTGTTAGCAAATCGTAAACAAGCATATCCTTCAAGTAAAAGAGGCCCTTTAATTTCAGCCAACGTCCATGTTTGTATTGAATTACTTGTAAATGATGTTTTGTGATAAGTTTTAATGTAACTGAAGGTAATTAGAATGTAGTCGGGATATTTAGGCCCAAACACGAACAAAACTACGGTACTTTGCCTGCTGGGTTCTGGCAGGCAACAGTAGTTTTCTGTTCAGGCTCGCTATTAGTTCTCCCCGCTGTCACTCAAAGGTTTCAACCGCTCAGCTTCCAAATACGGACCCCTTTAGTCCCGCCTCCTCGTGACCAACAGAGTCTCCTGTCGAAAGAGCGTTGTCAAGGCAGCGACAATGTAGCTTCCGGTCAGGATTGTAAAAATTAAACTAATCTCCCACTTCTGACAATTGTAGCAACAATGCATTGTTGTAGTTATCAAACTATTGATCTATTACTATTTAACAGCTTTAAAACAAACTGAAATTTAAAAAAAAATCTATTAAAGGGATAGTCTGGATTTTTTTCAAAGTGTTTGTAAGAGGTACTTCTCCGTAGTCAGGATGTTGGCTCCAGTAGATGATGGTCGGCCCGACACGGAAGATAAGCAACATCCTGCTGTGGACGGGGGCAGCCGCTAATAGTGTTTTACGACAAATAAAAAAGGCCCACCTAAATATAGAAAGTCTATGCTATGTATTTTTCCACGTTACTTTGCCATCAGGCAGCTCTTTCCAACGAGGAACCTAGAAATATATTTCCATCTATGCTCTCTTTAAAGCCACAAGACTCCTTTTGATAAAACTGTATAGCTTCTCGTTGCTGCTGTACCACTAGCTAAGTTTTCCTCCACTTGTCAATCATATTATTATTATTATTATTATTATTATTATTATTATTGTGAATAAAGCCGGTGAAAGCGTGCTTCCATCCAACGGCTTTAAAGTGGATAAAAACCTGTGGTAATGACGTCACATGCTGTTTTGCGATCAAATATCAAATTGATTTTAGACATTTTAAGGTGTTTCCATTCATTTTCGCACTGAATCGCACAACACTCAAGCAAACATTTGGGACAAAGTTCTTCTATTCTATTTTGACAAAATGGATTGCGCTATCAACCAACACATGATCAATATAGTTATAATAGTGCTTATGTGCCAGATGATAGCAACATATCAAAACAATGACACTATGATGATGCAGATGCAACTTGCCTTTTATTGTCCCTCCGGCACCGCTGCGAGACAACTTTTTTTGTTGTTGAGACATGTCTTGCTGTTTGAGCGTCTTCCATTGACTCCACAGGACGTCCCACGGCTTGTTCTAACCTTTGTCGGCCATTTCCTTAATGAGTTCCTGATAAATGAAATTCAGAAAGTCTCTCGTCTCCTCGTCCGTCCACTTCCATCTGTCTTTGTTGACACCCACCATGTGTGCAGACGGAGAGGAAATACGGGGCAGAAATGAACTACAACTTCTTCTTCTTCTTCTTCTTCTTCGTTTTGTGGCGGGTTGCAACCATAAAATGACCTAAAACTTAATCGCAATTCATTATTTATTCGGCAAATACCGTTTCCATCAGCGTTTTATCGCAAAAGCCGTATATCGATCAAGAGAAAATCCTTTGAGACCGAACGTATTGAATTGAAAATACTGTTTCCATAAGGCAAATGTGTGGATGGAAACTTTGCTACTGTCTCAATCGGTTAGTTTGAGCTATTGTGCGATTTTGGTCTTTTAAAGGGTTGGTCCGAATTCACCAAAGTCTCACAATAACACAAAGAAAGTGCTGGAGGCCGCAGTAAAGCAGCAACTCTGGTGTTCTGCAAGATAAAATGATCTAACATCATTAAAAACCAAATACATTAATGACATAAAATACGTGCCAGATATTTAAACTGATATCTAACTATGGAGAAGTCGTTTTTCAAAATTGAGGGCGAGAGCCGGACACTGATTGGTGCGGTGAGCTGCTAGTTCAGACAACAACTAATTTTGTGCTGCAACAATTGTTGCGTTGCTTATTATTTTTTGTTGGTACATTTAACTAACTTTTTAAGCTGCAATGTGTCAGAACACAGTGGTAAATGGTCATCTCAAGTTTCCAGAGTCCGAGGCAGTGTTTTTGTCCCGACCGAGATTTTACATTTTGCCCACAAAAATTACACCAAAAAAACAGACAAGCAGCAAATATTTACAGTTGAGATGCTGAAACCAGAAGACATTTTATCTTGATAAATGCCCTACACGACTAACTGGACATCAAAATAGTTGGTCATCAGTCTGCTGTCGATTGACTAATTCTTTCAGTGCTAAAGAACATGAACTCTTTTGGTCGGAAGTAAGGAAATGTGAGCCTCTGTACATACATAATTGTCTTAATCTACTTTTTAAGATGCAAATTTACTTCACTTTAAACTTAATGTATTTCAATAGCTGCTTTGTACTTCCTCTGTAATGCTGTAATCCATGCTTAATCTTTATTTTTTTGTGTTTTTTTCCCTGTTGGGCATGAATTCAGTGGGTTATATAAATCCATACTCCACGTATCTCCGTTTTGTTGTATCCTTTCCATTCGTTCCTTTTTAATTCTCTCATCATCCGACCTGTGTAACCGTAGCCACATAACATCTACATGTGATCATCAGCATCACATGACTCATCACCGTAGCAGCAGAGAGTCAGCCAGAGATATGACTTATCCTGCACAAACAAGAGCACTGAGGGCGATAAGATGTGGGGAAATTTTATTGATGCCTGTAGGGAAAGTAGGCGATTTCTATAGCTGCAAATGTGAAGACTCAGTAGCCAGAGAAAGACCGCTCGCAAACTAGCAGAAGCAATGATTGAAACGAGGGTTGCAAAGGTCGGGACTTTTCTGGAAATTTTTCAGGGGAAGTTAAGCGTGGGAAATTTGGAATATTTGCACAATTTCATAATCAAAAGTAGTCGACTTATTTTGTTTTGAATGGGGGGGCGATACATATAAAAGCAATAAAAGGTCTTATGGCATGTTTTGGTTAACCCATGTGTTGTCCTCCCGGGTCGAAAAGATTATTTTTATTTTTTACCCTTTTTTTTCCAATGCTTTCAACGCATTATTACACTACATTTTGTAATCCATGGTCAATAACCCTCATTTGTATAGAATTATACCTAATATTTGAGTTAATAAAGCAGAAATTATGATTGATTTTGACTAATAGTTAAGCTCAGAGGAACGTATGTTGAGTGGATGAGTTTGGTCAGGATGCTGATTTAAAAAAACATTTCAATTTACACCCGAGATTCAATGAAAGGGATTGTATTTGCAAAGAGCGTTGCATGGTATCATCCTTTTTTTGTGGTAATTTGGTTAAATAAATGCCATATTTCTGATATAGAAATTTTTAAAAGGGGTCAAATTTGACCCAAGGACAACAGGAGGGTTAAAAATGTGTCCATTGAATCGTACCCACGCTGCACTTAACAGGAATCTCTTCCTCCATGTACAGATGATTTGAAAGCATCCGTGCACTCTGAGCCAAAGGAGTAAACCTAGTACCTAATACCTAATGTCACATAGTAGCCTAAACAAAATACACACTTTATAACTCAACAGCTGTCACCATGGGGGATGTTGCTTGATTGAGCATGCCAATGAGGAGTTTTCATTAGACTTTTCCATTTTTCCTTATTCTTAAGCATTTCTTTTATACGTACATTGTTCACTGAAACCCTGAGTTGCACACAGACCACATTGGCGGCTCAAATTCTCAAACTGCCTTTCCCTATAATTTAGGTAGCTAGCTAGATAACTCATGTATGTTCACATTGTATGTATTTGACCAATGAATGGATTTATTTGGCATACAAAAGGATTATGTCTGTTAAATGGTATGGAGACAGGTTTATATCTATCTGCATATGATATACAGCCAGAGCAAATAACCCCTATATTTCCATTTAATTAACTCTCATCAATTCCCATGGAAAGTTTCCCCTTGAATAATCCCGAATTTTGCAACTCTAATTGAAACTGAAGAAATAACAATTCATCCATTAGTTGATTATAGGAAAATTTACTGTCAATTATTTATTTTTGTCAAACAAAAATGGCAAACATTTGATGGATCAGGTTCTCTTTTCTTTTTATAAAGAGAGAGGCCCTGGATCAGGTCCTCTTAATGTCAGAATGTGCTTCTTCTGGTGTTTTTATTCTTAAATTTAATTTACAATCTGTAAAGTTAATATTTTTGAGTGTTGGACAAGACATTTGCTGACGTCACCTTGTGCTCAAGGTTATTCTGATGGCCATTCTTTAGTGTTTTCTGATGTTTTAAATGGACTAATCAAGATAATTATCGACAGTTAAATTATCTTTAGGTGCAACTATAATTAAAATAGAAATTTAAGAATTAAAAGCACATACTTTGATGGAAATGTCAGCATTACACTGTACCGGAGCAAAATAGTCAGTTTAGAAAGAGACTCTAAACACTGAAAGCAGCTGACAGAATGCTTTTAATCTGAAAAGACACTGTCCTGGTTTCCGGTTTCGGTGTGTCTACCAGTAGCAGGCTGATTGGGCTCAGTGCTGCTGTCTCGCTCTCTTGTCTCTCTGTACTTATCTGGTCTCTGAGTTGGGAAAGTCTGGTGTAGTGGGGATCTGTATGGGCATCATCAGAGTTTTCCTGTTGAAACATGACAGGCGCCCAGGCAGCCAGGAGACACCGCAGCCTTGTAAGTAACTGAAAAGCGAAGGATCACATTTTTTCTTTTGTTTTTCTTACAAGAAATTGTTAGCTGGAAAAATGGATATGCGTGTTTCTTTTTTAAAAACTTTAGATTTTTCTGTGTTTTTACGATTAGCAAATGAAATGTTGGAATGTGGGGGAAATAGGCAAATATTCTGTGTGTGTGTGTGGGGGGGCTTAGGAGAGAGTTTAAAGTGAAATTGTTTACATTTTATATCTACTTTGTTAGCTGTAAAATAATCCACATAGAGATTTTTAAAAGTTATTGTGATCATATCCTACCTAGTGGTATCTTTATATTCTGTGGTATATCTGCAAATGATCTCATAGAATTAGTTATGTAACTATATATTTAGTTGGATTGATGTCCTGTGGGGTGAAAACAAAAAGTAGAGATAATGTTTCTTGTCATGTTGGACCTCTCCTATGTGCTTTCTATGAGGTCCTAGGTTTGCATTAAAGTCTAATCTCTTGTTATGCGTCTCCCCACCTTTATCATTGTCCCTTTCATTGTCTCCGGGGCAAATGTGGTCAGTTAGGTCGGGGATGGGCAGAGGGCACTGGTACTGTTAATGAGGCATTGCTTGGACAGTCGATACTGAGGCAGCACTGAGTATCTGTCAAATTTTTTTCTTTTTTAGCTGTAGGGACACAGAGTGGTGTGAGAGAGTGCTTTTGAACACAGCACCCAAAATAAAAATCAATCCCTCCATTGGTGGTGGTGGTGGTGGTGCTGTCAGAGCTATGCACCACCGAATCCCAACACCTGCATTGAACAGTTAATCTTGGATTACAGATGCAAACCAGAGTGCACTGGGGTTACTGATCGTTTAGTGTATTGTAGAAATTTCTGTTATCCATTTTACCTCTCAATAGATTCCATTTTTTACAGCCTCAAACTATCTAAATATTGTTTAAACTGTCAACTACTAACTGATGATGTTGTGACTTGTGTTAAATCAGAACAGGAGTGTGTTCCAGTATTTGAACCAGACATCTGTTTAGGATTGTACTTTTTTTTTTTTTTTTTTTTAACTTTTCATAAACCTGTTGCTTTATGTTCTGCTCTACATCCTGTTTTTTTTAGACAGTCTGCACCACAGGATATGACGTTGACTGTAGCTGCTTACCAGAAAATGGCCATTTTGTAGTTTCACCTTTTAGGTTAAAGGTGTATCACATTAGGCAAAAATGCAGTGGATCAACATTTAAAAACACAATGATTCTACAACAAAATATAATTAATAAACAATATATAATTTATTATAAATATAATATTGGTATCGGCCTTAAAAATCCTTTATCGGTCAAGCTCTAATAACAATAACTTGGTCACAGTCATTTCAGTTTAGTTTAAAAAAAGTATTTGTTACTTGTGCATGAACGTGACCTTTTATTAATATGTGGGAGCCAGTGACAGGACAAGTCTTCTCAGTGCATTCTGGGTAGGGAAATCTAAGCAAATCCTAAAATGCCTCAAGTAGCAGAACATGTTCCTAAACGGGGAATCGGTTTGTCTTCAATGGTAGCGGTGCAACTCGAGTGTTAATTAGGCTGTTTTCATCTTAAATAATCCATTTTTAGAACTGAAAAAATTTGATTGACAGCAGATTAATCTGACAATTTTGATATTTGTTTTATTTTAAGAAAATAATCTGGAATATGGTTTGCTTCCAGTCTATCCAAATGTCTGTATAAATGGTCTTATATGATGCTAAATTGAATAGATTTGGGTTGTGAGCTGCTGCTTTGGCGAAACAAGCATTTTAAAGACGTCACTGAGTAGTCTGGGAACTATTTTCTCACATTTCATTGATTAAGTGATTCAACATTAATCAATTAATTGTCAAGTATTAGGCAGATGACATAATTATCAATTTTTTTTAAAAAACCTCACAAATACCATAGTAACTGTGGGTTTAGAAAAGGAGCAGGAGGAGTAGTCTTCCTCTAGTTTTGAGGCTCTGATATTCGTTTGGTGAAATGGTGAAACTGCCTAGAAAGCCCCGAGTTTATCAGCCATCTCTGGCCGGGCGAAGGAAAGCTTTCCTTGTCTAGATTCAGAACTATAAATATCAAGTTTATTTTCTGCAGAGTCTAAGTGGATACGTCACCCAGGGTCCACATGAGTCACAGCGTGTGCCATTCAATAACACCAGCACTCGTCTTTTTCTCCCCCCGCAGCACACGTCTCACAGTAATGGACGTCAGGAGATCGGCACACGCTCGGCCCGGACCGGCGTCCGAACCCGCAGCTCCGAGGAGCCGCAGCAGCCCCACGTCGGCAACTACCGGCTGCTCAAAACCATCGGCAAGGGCAACTTCGCCAAAGTCAAACTGGCCCGACACATCCTCACCGGCAGAGAGGTGAGACGGACACCGTCGCTGGTTTTATACACATGAAGTCACGTTTTAGCCGGTCAACTTTGACACTCTTATTCACTCAGGTCAACTTTGATAAACTCCTGAATCTGAACAGCAACTGTAGAAATATTGGTAAATAAGAATATTCTTGTGGTTTTGGAGTCAGGATCTGTGTAATATTTCCCTCTGAGTAGGATGAAAAGATAAAAATGTACATGCTTTAAATAGAAAACACAAAAAAATGAAGTTAAGCAAATCTTTTTTTTTTTCTGTAACCAACCTGTACATGTCTGTAACCAATTCAAATAAACAAGTAGAGAAATAAAGTAAAAATGTATGCAATATAAGATTATTCTAAAACAATTCTTAAAGTAGAAGTAGACTTCTCTTGTGTCTACGATACGTGCTTATTATGGAATATCACTGCTTGGGGATATATCCAGTTGTTTTTCCAAGCCAAATCTCGGTACTTTTGTACCGATTTGAGTTTTGAAGTGTGAAAATCTGGCTTTTAATTTCCAGTGAGATCTATAGTACAGTGTATTGTTCTTTGATCAGACAGTCGCAGATGCATGTTTCAGAATGAAGCCCAAACATTTGCTTGAGTTTGCACGGCATTAAACATTTCAGAACAGACGTTTTTCGTAAGTAAAGTAAAAGATTTTATAGAAACATGGTATAGGCGCTAGTATCATGTTTTGATTTTTTTCATAATTGATAAACCGAAAGAGCATGCTCTTTTTAAATTTTTTTTAATTTAATGTGACATTTTAACGAAATGTTGGTCCCTCTTTTCAATCCCCTGCAGATTCTGTTAATTATTTGGCAGTACTTTTTTTTTTTTTTTCTCCCTCTCAAGGAAGTTCAGAGTGTCCTATTGCTTTCTCAGATTTTCTGTAACGTCTTTTTAAATGATAAAGATACATTCAGGTTCCTCCTCTGTGAGGTTGTCTCTTTGCTTCTTGATTTATTTTCATATTCCCCTTCCCCTTTTTCACACTTCTGCTGTTACGTCTCATTTAACTCACTTTTTTTGTTTCTCTCTCTCTTTTTCCCTCCCCACAGGTGGCTATTAAGATAATTGACAAGACGCAGCTGAACCCAAACAGCCTTCAGAAGGTAATTTACCCCGCTTCCCTCTCACTCTGGGGCAGAATTCAGTTATAAATTCATGAAGCACAACAGATTGAGTATTAATTGTGTAAATGGGAAGCAGGGCATGCTGGGACTGAGCATGTGTTCTCCATATAGAGCTAAGAGCTTTTATTATTTAAGTGCAATGCTTTTGCAGTGGAGGAGATAATTCAGCTCTACATCGACTGTCCTCCATAGGTCTTTAAATGAAAACTTTGGACTGTACAGCTCCTTTTTAAAATCTAACCTGAGGCCGTCCGATACATTGGCAGGCCGATATTATTAGCCGATATAAACATTTCCCGAACTATTGGTATCCCCATTTATAATGGGAGATAGATAGATATATAGATATATATTATTTTTTAAATTTTATATTAATTTGTCAGAATCATTTGATTTATTTAAAAAAATAAAAACGGACAGAACAACCATGTTTGTCCACCACAATGTCCCTGTTGGCAACACTCAATTTGGCAACAATTATTTATTTTTTTTTGTTCAAAGGACTTTCATATCTTAAGTTTGTATTTTTATAGATTTTATTTATCAGAACTTTAATATATTTTGATGTCCCTCTGTTGTGACAAGAAAACAAATTATCATCATTCTATCTCTTGGTAGCACCGTAACCCTCGCTCGGCCGCCTTTAAGTAAAAGTAGCAAGTGTAGAAGTACTATGTTACAGTAAAAGTCCTGCATTTTAAATCTTACTTAAGTAAAGTACAAAACTATTAGCATCAAAATATACATAAAGTACCTAAAGTAGAACTCTCTACGCATGACCTCTATGACCTTTTTCAGAATAATACATATTATAGGATTATAAGTAATTATTTGATATCCTGCCAGGTAGTTTAATAATATATCATCATTTATGAGTTGATGTATATGTTGTATTAATAATCTGATTTTCTAAAGTAACTAAAGTTGTTAAATAAATGTAGTAAAGTACAAGATAGCGTAGAAATGTACCTCCAAATTGTAATTCAATAAAAGTACTTCAATTCTGTTTTGCAAATTCATGAAATTGTTTTTCATTGAAATATTTTTACCACTTTTTAAAATGTTTGTACGTGTGTGCGTGCGTGCTCATACTCATGGAGGGGTGGGTGTGTGTGTGTGTGGAGATCCGTGCGGCCGTTGATTTTGGCTCGGTCTCTCGGCCTGGAAGTGGTTTCGGGGAAGTCAGAGCGATATCGACTCTGCTGCTCCGGAGGCTTTCGTGCCCATCAGACAGAGATAAGGGGACGGGGCAGAGCGTGTTGGGTGTTGATGTTCAGCCGCTCACCCGTCGGCCCAGGCTCTCCTCTCCCTCGTCCCTCTCAGCGATCGGCTAGTGGTTTTCCATCAGTTTTTCCAAAGCTCCATTGATTCTGGCCTTTGTATCCTCAGAGGCCCGGGCCCTTTGGCGTTGGCTGTGACACGGCGCTGACAGAAAAACACTGAGTCATGACGCCGCTGTTCACGGAAACACAAAGCGCCAGGCTTTTGTCTGCCGTCCTTGTTGTTTTTAGGTAACTGCTTTGTCACAGTCGAGGAGGAGGGAAAAAAAAAACTTTTAGGAATTTGTTGGGTTATCTTTCAGCTGCTCGCCAGGGACTGAGATTTCTTTTCATGTTTATTTTAAGGAACTGGAACACTTTTTTTTAGTATAGTATTTTTCATGATTGGCACTTCAAATGTTTCCATTCCTGTCGCATGTTTCCATTTATAGGCTCACCTTCTGTGTTCCTTCTTTTTCTTTTTTTGGTTGATGAGTTTAATATTCCGAGTTGAAGGAAATCCTGACATGGATTAGATTTTAAGGGTATGTAGCTAAAGCGTTGAGGCAGAGTTTAGAGGGATATGATCCGGTGTTTATTTTGCTCTGCTCTCCTCTTCCCTCTGAGCCAGTGCTTGCATCAGAGCCACCGCTGCTGCGTCCTGACCTCTTATGTAACTGGTAGAATTGGCGAGAGGCTGATAGCGGGGGATAGCGTCTCTGAAGCCTAAATGTTTATTTTCAGCCTCTGTTCTTAATAGTTTGGAGGAGCTGAGTCGACGTTCACATCTGTCACTGGCTCCTGGCACGCTGCTCTCAGCTCCAACTCTGTTCTTCTTCTTCCTCTCGTCTCTTTTCCTAATTCAACCTGCTGAGGGTCTTGTTGCTGTCCAGGTCAAAGGTCAGGGAGGGAGTGTGACACTTGGAAGTCTTGATTAAATGTCAACAACCTCTGCTCCCTGGGCTGAGCTTTTGTGGTTGCAGAGCAGTTAATAAAGCCTTTTAGATGTTATGTATCGCACCATTTTTCAACCTGGAGGCAGAGATGCCACACTGTGAGTGAGTAATACAAAAGAATTAAGTAGATTTGTGAGGAACCTTTTATTCAAAAATAACCTCCGAACAGTTTTGGAGCACTGACTTTAACACTACTGGGGTATCCAAATGTCTCTTACTGAAAACTGGCATCAGATTCTTAGTCTTGTTTACTTACTATGATTTAAATCGTCTTTTTTACTATTTCCATATTTCTATACATTTTCAATATTTTCTTTTGAAATACTGTTTCAAATATTTAACTTTTTCCGACCTCTAAAACTGATTCAAATGAAACAATTGTGTACGTGTAGTTTTTAATTGAATTGCTACTGAAATGGTAATACAACCAGGGATGATAAATAACCAGTAGACATGGCTTCATATTAAACATCCACGAAAACCAAAAAGAAAGTTAGGATCCGCTGTACTAAATTAGCCTGGCAATAGAGCGGTAACTATTCCAAAATTTGTTGTAAAATTCACTCTCAGAAATAATTGCGATTAACGAAAAAATTGTCTCTTTCAGTCAAATAAAAAAAAAAAAAAAAATTATGTATTATATACTATTGTAAACAAATTAAAGTTTTGAATGAATCTCAGACTACATCTTTTGGTTATATCACGGTTATGAGACCCGGATATTGTAATATAATATCACAGGTACACGATATGAAGTAAATAACGCCTCTGTATTTTATTTTAGAACATTTTATTTTTGTCTTAAACATAAACTGACAATTCCCATCAACAGTGATACCACTTAGAACCTTAGCTAATCTTAGTAGTGAATTGCATCAAAGAAAGAAATGGCAATTATGTTAAAATTGCGATTCGACAATTATGTAATAGTTGTTACAGGCCTACCCGGCAAGAACATTTTTGAAAACTCATAACTTTGCTAAAGTTTGTTGTTCTGTTGAAGTCTGCATGCAAATCACAAGCAGCCATCGCTTCATCTGTGGCCTCGTAACTTTATAAGTCTGAGACCAACCAGTTTTCTTTGTGATCGGAGCAGTTGATTTGAACCAGAGTGTTTATTCCCTCAGGTTATTTGTGATTTGTGTGTCCAGATGGGAACAATAACATTGGAGCGTTAGAGAGACCAATTAACAGCACCGAGAAGTCTCTCCAGGACGCTGAGCTTAACAGAAAACTGCAGGCTGGGTATTTTTTTCTCTTACCTGAAATAACCATGGGGGGCTCGCATTATAGCAAAAGAAGTTGCACATGCATCCATCGTTCTTAGCTGATGTTGCTGTCACATGACTCGCCTTTAACTCTCTGATCTGGTGTGATGAAAGTTTACCAGAAACATGCAGGAAATGATCAAATGGTGAGCCCGCAGGATTTTTCTTTACGAGCCTCAGATAAGTTGTAATTTCTGCAACCTAAACAGGAAAATGCAGTTTTCCTTTTAGTGTTAAACAAGGCAACTGAAAGGTGTGATTTCACCCTCAAACTGTGTCATTTGTCCTGGAGGTGCTTTGTCTGGATCACAGGACCGATTGTGTAATCAGGACAGCTTGATTGCATCATGGTGATGGTATGACTGGCTCACCAGCAGGTTTACCTTGTTACATCCATTATGTGGTGAATCAGCATGTGTTTTCCAACTAATTCTGTTAACATACCTGACAAAGTATTTCCATGTACACGTTGGTTCTTTAAACCTACCAAGGTGTCAGGACATTACAAAAATTGTCAATAACAGAATGAATATGTTAGTCTCAGACCGACATCCTAACTACCCCAAACAGATCTGTTCTCTCTAGTAATCAGCAAAAATAAAGTTCCTCTTCCTTCTGTAACCACAGAAACCCAGCTGAGATTTATTCCTCTTAGCTCACACAGTATTGCAGTATTAGAGTATTTTCAGTATAATGATGTGCAGATCAGCATTACAGGCAGGTAATGACAGTGAGGAAAGACCTCATGCTCTTCTTTTTCTTCTCCTACTCCCCCTCGTCCACCAGACCTCAGTCCACAGTCCTGGCTCAGTTTGTAAACTAAACCCTTTGCAAAGAAATTCTTAGATCTCAGGCTCCCTCCAACAATGTTCTTACAAAATATGTATACAAATTAGGGCTGTAACGATATGCTATATCAAACTGAAATCACGACACTCGGATCCACAAACCTGTGTCGCGGAGTGAGAAGGCAGCTGCGACACCCCCTTCCAACTCCCAGGTATCCTTCTCGTACAGATCCAGTGCTACCATCAGTATTAATCCTTTTGGTGCCTTATCCCCGTTTTTTTGTCTGGTCAATTTAGCTTACTGTAAAGATGGCTTAAGACTGATGTGTCCCCGGGGCTGTAAGGTTAGTGGCTGACTGCTAGCTGGTGGGGGCTGACTGTGGATGTGTCCCCGGGGCTGTTGTCAGCTCTCATCCCGACTGAAGCCTTGCAGTGCTGGGAGTCTGAGGCAGAAGACAGGGGTGTGCTAGCTCGCTAAATTACCATTAGATTAGTCATCTATCTATACAATTAATGTTACTGATGAATTTGTGGGTTAGCTCAGAGTTGTTAACCGTGGTCAAAACAATCAAAATGGTTTGGGGTGTTTTAATTAATGGAACAATTTGTTTGATTTTTTTTCAATTAATATTAATAATTTGCACTTTTATGCAAATTTACCATTTCCATAAACCACTTTTGAGCCCTGATAATTTTGGATATACATGTTCTGCTGTTTGCATTGTTGGTTTGGTGGAAGGTATTTTAGTCTGTCTTCTGGCTGTGCAGCCTCACGACTTGCCCACACTATGGCTACTCCTGCCTCATCAAACATTGATGCCTTTTTATATTTTTATGGAAGGGAAGAGGGCGAGGTGTAGTTAACAGCGGATCAATAATAAATAGCACTCAGTTCTTTTTTTGTTCCTCGTACAGCGGAAGACTAAAAAGCACTTTTGGCCGTTACAAATCTGCTTGTCTGGTCATTGTGAATGCTGATGGGGAAGAGAGCGTGTGTTGACTGAGTGTCTTGTTATTAGTGCGGGGGGTAAGGGGGAGAATGTGATTAGTGCATGTTTAGCTTCATTCAGACCCTTTCAGGCCGGATCAAACCGACTGTGTGCTGCTGCACTTTTGCGATTGTGTTTCGCCGCTGACAAAACGATGATATTTCCTTGTGCAATGTGTTGATGTTGGCACGGCAGAGGGACTAGTGTTTGGGTTTCTGAACTCATGATTTCTTGTTACAAACCGCAGTGTTGATGGAAGAAACGGATTACAGGTTTCCTTGTCACCAGGAATGTGACACAAACCTCAAGTCTCTCCGCTGGCTAACCGTGAAATATAGGATCACTTTAAAATTCTCACATTAACACACAGAGCTTTGCACGGCAACTCTGATTCACCCCCGGGCGCGCCTGCGCTGTGTTCCTCCTTTTGTTTCGTCCTCCGCTCCACACCAGGAGCGTCTCAGAAGCGGAGCGTCTGGCTGCCCTACTCAGATTTTATTGTAGGCTACTTTACAGAACAATCAGGTGTTTATTAATCTAGTATCTACCAAGCACTCCTGTAATTAAACTCCATGCCTTCTCTTTTCTGGTGGTGTTGGTTATAAAAATAAATAAAAGATCAGTGATGTCATTATGTGCTCGGAGCACCTTTCCATGGGCAACCCCTCACTCTGAGGGGGTAGTAAGCTGACTGGATAGTCTCGCTGTTTCACTTTCTGTCCGGCTGTTCGCCTGGCGCGTATCTTTAGTGCAGCGGAGCGCCACTGCACGGGGCACCCCACCTGCCAGGAATGCATCCCGGTGAGAATTAGGGGTGAGTCACCTGCGTATGTGGCTGACCACTGGAACCGTATGTGACTTAAGGTCTAACAAGTCAGATTTGCTAACTGGTCCTGGCACCCGTCGTAGGACCCGGGGTGACTAAGCCTCGGAGCGCTCTGCATCCTCCAACTCGATCTGCTGACTCTTTCGCACTCCGTTAAAGACTTTCTTAAGCAGCCGTTTGGTTGACCTGTCTCCACTATATTATCTTTTTTTTTTTTATGTATTACTTTGTATTTAAATTGTGCTCGGTGTTTTAATATCTATCATACTGTATGTTTGATGAAAAGCACTTAGTGATTTTTATCTGTGAAAAACCCTGTATAAATACATTTAATAGATATTTGTTATATGCTTTTTTCCCTTTAATGCTGTGGTATATTGGTACAGTTTAGTATACAGAAAAGGGTCCCCAAAGTCTATTTGTATGCTGGTTTCCACACAAAGTGCTCAAACTGTAAAGACGGACAACTACACCTCAAGATGGACAGAAATTTTAATAACGTTAGTGTAAATGCTGTCACCGCCCTCCTCCTTATTTTTTAATATCACGGTTTCTAATCCAGAGGGGTTGAATTAAGTTGACTACTTATTTGTATTTGTCAGTTACTGTATGTGTTGTCTTGAGCTCACTAACTCAAAATGTATTCCTATTAACTAAGTTGAAATGTCAATAGAATCTTCAAACCCACAGAGTGAACTATAACCTTTCTTTTTCTCTCTTCCATTTCAGCTCTTCAGAGAAGTTAGAATAATGAAGATTTTGAATCATCCCAATATAGGTAAGTGCATCATACATGCATAAACGCAGTATATTAGCACTAACCGCATCCTTTCACATGAGTTTTGAGACACCGATGTGATTTAAATATGAAGACTTGTAGGAGAAATGTGTGGTGTATTAGTTGAGAAGTTCCACACGTGGAAGTTCAGACATTAAAAAATATTGTTGTACTAAAAGTGAAGATCAAGTGAACCACAATCACTGAAGTTTCACACTGATCAGGACAGAGTTTTCTGTCTGCTCAGAGACACTTCACGTGCAAGGCGCTTTTAACCTTTGACCTTTCTCATAAACCAGCAACATGCTGCCAGCGTGAACTTTATCAGCTAGTTTTAACCCTCATGTTGTCCTCTGGTCAAATTGACCTGTTTTCCTATATCAATGTTTTTTGTTTTTTTTTAACCACCCAAAATAACATGATTGATTCCATGCAACGCTCTTTGGCAAGTACAAAGCTCTACTTTCATTAATTTTGGGGCGTTGTTATTCAATTTTATAGCAATTGAAGTGGTTTTGAAATAGTATTGAGTAAAAGTTGACATATTCCAGTCTGTGATTATCCATCAACATACATTCCTTTAATTTTACTTTAAATAATTCCTAATTTCTGCTTTTCCAACTCAAACATTAGGTCAAAAAGTGACAAACATCGGAAAAAAAAAGTCAAGTTTTGGAAAAAAGGGACAAAAACATAGGAAAAAGTCAAAAACTGATTTAAAAAGTGTCAACTAAAGTGTTGATTTTCAATTCTGACTGGAAGACAACGCAAAGGTAAACTTATTAGCGCTGCTGTTTGAGCAGTTTTAGTCCCTTTTTTATTTTTGTAATACAGATGTATTCTTTAAAATCCAACAACCCTGGCAAAAGTGAACGTTGGTGTAAATATGGCAGCCGTTAAACTTTATGAGAAAAGCTTAAATATTGCAACCTATGCCAAAAAAAAAGAATGTAAAATTGAAGTGTTTGAATCATCTGGGATTGGACCATTGTACACAATTAATGTGACTAACAGTGGAAGGTTACTCTCTACTTCTTATTTATTTATTTTTTGGGGGATTAGAAAATGAAGCCAATTAACCCTCCTGTTGTCCTCGGGTGTAATTTGACCCTTTTAAAAAGAATAAAATGTCTGTCTGAAATGTGGGTTTCTTTTTACCCAAATAACCACAAAAAATGGATTAGATTCCATACAACGCTCTTTGCAAATACAAATCACTTTCATTCCTGACTAAACTCATTTGTACGTTCTTAACTATTAGTCAAAATAATTAATAATTTCTGCTTTGTTTAACACAAATATTAGATATAATTCTATATAAATGAGGGTTATTGGCCATGAATTGACCACTAGTGGTAGTAAGGTGGTGTTAGTGAAAACTGAACAAAAGTCTGAAAAAGGGAGGAAAATGTCAAGTTTTTGAACTGCGAGGACAACACGAGGGTTAAACAAAGAGAGCATGTTGTCTGGAGCAGCACATAGCCAGCTGCCAGAGGAAGTGGCAACTAACACCAAACCACCGCAGCACCCAGATGCCAATAACACAAAAAGCTCGGCTGCTCAAGGGTTGAACATGAACTGGAAAGCAGCAGTGATGACAGATGGCATCATGGGATGTTTAGGGTTATCAAGTAGTCTGACGATTTAGTTTCTTGATCTCTTCACTTAATGATTACTACCGAAAATTGTCTTTAAAAAAAAAAAGAAAAAAAAAAAGTCAGTCACCAATTTCATAAGGCACAAGAATAGATTAAGGTTATTAATTGCATTGCATTAATTGCATAAGACTACAAGAGCAGGATGTTTTTAAAGAAAGAGACCCCAAAAAAAGACTTATTAAAGCAAATAAAATTGCAATAAATTAACAGATAATTGACATCCATGGTTTGATTGACCTTTCTTCTTTTTTTTTTCTCCTTTACTGTCATTGTTCAACTGTCCACAAATTAAATATATAAATGAATACATAAAGTACCGTGGGAGAGGTTGAAATATATTTATATAAGTTTCTAGGTTAAAGCACATTTCTCTTTCAAAAGTTGTTGTAACAAAGAGAAGCAGCAATCCTCACATTGAAGAAGCTGGATTCAGGAAATATTTGGCTTCATTTTCTTTCTCCATCATTCATTCATTCATTCATTATCCAAAAAGTTACTTTTTGATCAAGCCACTAATCATTTCAGCTGTAGTGGTGACATGCCTCCAAAAAGTCTCATCACTGCTCCAAAAAGTTTTTCTCTCATTATACATGAACACACACACACACACACACACACGCAGTTTGGTTTTGGAGACGTGTTTCCCCGTTAATTCCTTTTAATTTCCTTTCCCAGCACTTCCTGATTTCCTCTGCAGAAATGTGATTATAATTACCAGGGTGATAGTAAACACTCAGCAGCCAACACTCGCCATCTCTCCCTCATTGTCTTCCATCCCACCTTGTCTATATTTAGCAGTGCAGCCCTCAGCCGCTCATCTCACACCCCTCTTTTATATCTCCGAGCTGAACACACTGCAGCTTTTGTACTGTACAGTAAATATTGAGTGCTGCTAAGCCCGGCTCGACGCTGTTCTTACATGATCACCACACGTAATCATCCACGTAATTTTACTTCTCTTTTCTCTCTAGGAACCTATTAGGAAACATGTTGGCCTTTGTGCCCATACATTTGGTACCATCTCTATCTGAATCTCCTCCATCTTCAGGAAATAATTTAATTCATAATTTCCGCTCTCTTTCTTCTTCTTTCTCTCCCTCCATTTTAGTCAAGCTCTTTGAAGTGATTGAGACGGAGAGGACGCTCTACCTGGTGATGGAGTACGCCAGTGGAGGTGAGACGGAAATACGATCAAGATCTTGTTGCTGCACACTAAAGTCCAACATGTCTAACTATGAAACACACACACACACACACACACACACAGCTGGCGTACAGAAGACAAGATATAGTCAATAGAAATCTGTACGCTGTGTGCTGCTCCAAAACATCACAAGTATGATTTATTAACGCCAGAGTTGGACAAATGTGTGTGTTAATAATTTAGACACACTGGAAGCTGCATATAGTCTGCAGACTCAGCTTCTACCTGAAAGGACAAATGTAGAAGAACATAATCTTAGTGGTTTACAGTACAATCGCGCGTAAAGAGAGGACTCGTGACTTTTCTTTCTATAATGTTTACTGGTGAAGGTATAATTTGGCAATTAATTGGAAGTGTATTGACTGAACACTACATGCGTTTCCATTAGGGTTGGGGTACTTTTTTGGGTACCGACCAAATTACATCGGTACTATCACTTTAAATCAAACAGTACCAAATTTTGGTACCTGAGAGCGCACAAGCGTATCTGTCCGCGGACAGAGTAAATCCCAGTGACTCACGGAAATGCCGATAAAGTGGTTTCAAGTGTGGTTACGGTTTTTCAAAACTTCTCGCAGACACCATATGTGATATGATATTAACGACGAGCTGAAAGCGGTGCTGTTGACATTACACTTCCTGTGAGACAGGCAGGCACATCAGTGGTTTCTATGCTCCGTTTGTAAGGCAAGGCAACTTATTTCTACAGCACCGTTCTGCAACAAGGCAACTCAAAGTGCTTTTGAATTTTGAGCTAAAGAAGCCATAGGAAATAAAAATGCAAAAAAGTGCAATTGAAACAGAGCATAAATTTGCATTCTTCTTTTGCCGAGGAAAATACAGACCCATAAAGTAATGCTTAAGCAAACATAGTTTTTAAAAATGTTTGAAACTTTCAAGCTGCTCCCTGATGGTTGGAAGATGGAAAGAGACGGAGGGTGAAGGGGGGTACTGGACCAGCTCTCTGTTTAAAGGGTCCGATCCTCTAAGCCTATGGGTATTACCCTACTAGGTATGTCTAAGGACTGTTTAAGCTGGTGTCGAAGATATTCGCCTAGCTTCTAACTGTCTTCATCCAAGCGTCTACCCTGCTTACTCTGAAACGACAGAATAGCCCTAGAGCCAGATACCACCCAAGCCACTCTCGTTTACGACAGCTCTCTTCTCATTGATCAGGGCACTTGGTAAGTTGCTAGGATATTATTTAGGGGCCAGGAAAATAGGCCCTAAGGGTAAGTTAATTTCAGTGGCGAGAGCAACCTGTAAGAACCTTTTTGAAGATGTTTAAACTTAAAACACCTAATTAATTACAGCCTTAAAAAGAGTAATAATTCAATGTCTACTACTTGTACTTCAAATGCAGTATTTATATACTTTATTGCAAAATAGAGCAAGAGCAAGCATACAACTTTAATGATTGGGAATAAAATTGATCCATTAACAAAATTCAAACATTTGTATCTGATTATGTGATACTGAATAAAACTTGATAAAATGATTAAAAATTGGCTTAAAATGAGTAAAATGTAAACCCTATCACCCTATCAAAAAAAGAAAAAGGAAAAAAAGAAGAAGCAATACCTTGTGTAAAATGGAACTAAAATATCACCAAGGCACTTCAACTAGAGATGGTCCAATACCATTTTTTTATTTGTATTTTTTTTATTCCCGATACAATTATGATACCTGACTTGTGTATCAGCTGTTACCGAGGACTGATTATGTTTTAATAATAATAATGTATACTTTGTTAATCCCACAAGGGGAAATTTCAATTTACACTCTGTTATTACTCACATTACACACACATGCTCAGTACCTAATACATGCACTAATGGAGAGATGTCAGCGTGAGGGGGGTGCTGCCCATGGAAAGGCTGTATGCTACTCTCCCTGTATGGGGCGGGATCTGATTTATTTTCTTGCCGGTCTGCCTCAGGTTAAACTCTCAAACAATGAATGCCACAGAACTTTCTCTTATCCAGTTTGACGGTCAGTTATAACAGAAAAAGAACATACAAACTACTTTTTAATGTAGATTTTCTTTAGGGCTTTATTACGTGGTATCTGATCGGTGGATACACTCCAGTACTTCCCGATGCTAGCGTTTAAGGAAGTATTGGAGGCGATACCGATACTGGTATCGGAACATCTCTAACTTCAAGTTTAAGCCACCATCTACGAGCTAATCGTGCAGGTAGAACAGCCATTCAAGTCGAGGCTAGCGGACTAATAATAATAATTTAACTTTAATCGTGATAAAACATGTGATTAATCGTGATTAACTTTTGAAATTCATCTATTAATTGTGGTTAAGAAAACAATAATAGTTTGACAGCCCCAATAGTTTTATTAAGTTAACTTGTTCAGCCTCAACCAGATTATGAACGTACTTCAGCCACTTGTTGAGTCTCTGTTTTAGGGATGACTCTGTAAAGGTAAATTATAGGGATGCGCCGATATCACTTTTTTTAAGACCAAATACAAGTGCTTACAGTTGGGTACTCGCAGATACCGAGCACCGATATGAGTACTTAATATTTCCTGTGCGGTCCGATGGTGTTTCAAACATAGAGGATACAGACATTCCCTTCAGCCTCAGCTCTACTTTGCTTTAGTGCTTTACTAGAGATGCTAATATGCTAAACTAAGATGAGCGTGGTAAACATACCTGCTCATGTTTAGTATGCAGATGTTAGCATGTACCCCAAAGCCCCACTGTGCCTAAGTTTGTGTTTTTTATCTTTTTAAACTTAAGTTTCAGTAGACCTCTAATCAGGGCCATGTTAGTAGTATATGGTACAGGATCAGGGCTAATTGCATTGAAACAGGCAATCTTTGAGGCAACTCTGTGGAGCAAGAAGTTGACTTAGCATTATTGAATTCTACAGGAAGGCCATGCTGCCAGAAAATGTTTTAAACATAATTTCAACTCCCATTCATACATAAACCAAATTTCTAGCTTTTAACTTTATGTGTTGTTTTTTTAACGGCACTCTCATATCTAAAGCAAGGCTACAATTTCCTTCCTGCTTTCCAGTTTTCTTCCCTAATTTCAACCCCCAAGAACTGTACACGCTGTGCCCTTTAGCTCTGACTTGCAAAGTGTTAGCTGCCACATTCTGTCTTTAGCAGTTGAGTCAGAGAGACCGGTGAATTGTTGGTTTTCTAGAGCTCTGAAGTGCACAAAACGTACACTGTGACCGCCTCTGCAGGTCAGTGGCAAGAGTTTAGGAGGGATTCGAGAATTCAGGAAAAGTGGGGGAGGCGTTTTTGCTGCTTGCTATTTTTTTGTGTAGTTCCTTTTTTTTTCCGCATTGGTATGGAGAGAGAGACACACACACGGCAGCTACTCAAGTCTAATTAGCACACAAGCAAGCGTAGTCACGTTTTTGCTGGAAGTGTGCTGAAGTGTGGGCTGAGGGAAGAGACTGCTGGCTGAGGGAAGAGACGGGGATGGGCAGCAGCTTTGTGCCTCCAGGAGGGGCTCAGTGTGGAGAAGGCAGCACTGCGCTCACCCTCAATATGGTCAACAAACACCCTGGAACCATGCACATGGGTGACGGCCAGCTGCTCCACAAAAGTTTATTGTGAAGTTATTTGTATCTGCTTATTTGCATAAGTTGAAAGTAGTGATGGCCGAATGAAGCTTCATGAACCAGTGTCTTTTTTTTCTTCTTTCTGCGTCCACTAGATGACGCTCTCTGTTGGTTGAGAATATACTGAATTAAGCCTTAGGACTTTCTCTTACAACCAAGAATGCCATCTAGTGGGCTCAGAAAATAAAGACACTGCTTCACGAAGCTTCATTTGGCCATCACTAGTTGAAAGTCATGTTGTTTCTGTTGTTTTTTTATTCTCTGACTTGTCATCCATTGCGCGTGCTCTCGCTCTTTCTTTCTTTCTTTCTCTTTCTTTCTCTCTTTCTTTCTCTCTCTCTTTCTCTCTCTCTTTCTTCTGCAGGAGAGGTCTTTGACTACCTGGTTGCACATGGACGAATGAAGGAAAAAGAGGCCAGGGCTAAATTTAGACAGGTACCCAGCTTTCTCCCCCTGCAGTGTTCTGGTTTCACACCTCTGCTCCCGGCTCTACCTCAGACAGGTCACCGTCCTCTGTCCTCATTCTGGGACAGAAACGTCTCTTGTTGTCTTAAAGACTGATGAGAAACGTCCAGACCTGCTTCTTTCCCCATCACTCACCTCTCAAAGACTCCCACAAGACGGTGCACAGGCATCAAAAATTTTAGATCCAGCTTTTCCTTTCTCTGTTTTATATTATTGTAAATTCAATTTATTCTGGTTTTGAACGGTTTGTTAATTGGAAGATATTACTATGGGCTCTAGGAACCTTTAGGAGCAGTTCATCATTCTGATACAGTTCAAAACTTGCAAATCAAGATCTTTCTTAACAAATGTCTGTTGCTGAGAAATGTTGTCGACACTTACTGTGAGGTAGTCGCTGTTAGCAAAGAACTGCATGTTAGCGAGACATGAAAGCATCTTTTCAAATCTCAAAAAGAAAGCACATGACTCAACATTTTCCACTTTGCCTTCAAAGAATCTTCATACTCTGTTTACAGACAATCTCAGTCTTCATGTTTGACTATAAACTGTGTGTGTGTGTGTGTGTGTGTGTGTGTGTGTGTGTGTGTAAAAAACACAAAACTTTTTCAAAGATGGTTTGGTCTCACTTCCTGTTCTTTCTGGAGGCAGCAGCAGTGTGGATTTGGAAATATTGGTTTGGGCAAAAATGGAACCAACCAAATGTGGAATCTTTGTACTGATCTATGTACTAATACCATGCACTCCAAATCTGTTGAGGCTAGCACAGGGGTTACTAACACAGAGCTGCAAAGTGTGGATGTTATAGATTTATAGTCGTGGTAATGTTTTCTCACCTCACTCTATTCAAATTCAAGAGGGGTGAATATTTCTAAATTGAGTGTAGGTCCCCTGTTTGCCCTGATGTGATAATGCCTCACGGCCTTTCTGTACAATTAGTACAGGCTGTTATCTGGACTGTAAGACTGATGTGTTATGCACAGAGAAAGCCAGTTCTCTCACCCTCTTGGTGTCTTCAGCCCCACCTGAGCTCTGCTTTATCTTTTGTGTCAGTGTCAACCACATCTCCTCCTCCTCCTCCTCCTCCTCCTCCTCATCCACCACATCCTTTATCACAGTCTGAGAACAGAGTGCGAGCCATTTCCCTAAACTCTTGTCTTTTTCCCCTGATACAGATTGTATCGGCGGTGCAGTACTGCCACCAGAAGCACATTGTTCACAGAGACCTCAAGGTGAGTTCAGAGAAGCCCCACTGGCTGCTAGAAGAAAATGATCAACTCAACAGAATCGCTGTGTTTTCTAGAATTTAAGCCGTTTTGGGATAAGAAGACTATTAACCAACCAGGGTGAATGTTAATACATTTCAAAAGCTACAGTCCGAACAGTACTGGGTTATTACGAGTTAAAACGCGTATTTTACGATTATTTTTATATTGTACGTACATTTTTTAGCAAGAACTGCTGTGATTTGGTTATAAATAGTGTAACAAAGACATGAACTGACACAGGACATTTTCAGTTGATCCTGGTATCAAACATGAGCAACAGTAAATCTAAAATGTAAAAGAGCCACAATAGTACACAAATACCCTGGGACAGTGCAAACGTGTCTTAATGTCCAAAATTACTATGGAAATAAGTTTTTACTTTTAGAGTTTATACAGTTTTACCTTCCTTTTGTTATTTGCCAGTTATAGTTTGTTTTATTTGAAAAAGAATTGCAGTTCCGAGGTGGATTTTTTTTTTTTTTTTTGTGTGTACTTTGTAGGTTGTTTACGACAGTCATCTTTTTTCTTTTTTTTTTTTTCTTTGTCCAAAAAGCTATGTTTTCTATAAAGGATGACAGTTAAACCTTATAGCTGACTGAAAACTATCTGGTTCCTTCCAAAACAGCCAACTGGCTAACACTGGCGCATTTACAGAAATGTAATCAAATCAATAAATGTATTACCTAAATGTTTCCAGATACTGTGTACTGATATATCTGTGATATGCAGCCAATAAATATATGTGCTGATATATCACTGAACATCGCCGATTAGGGATATTTGTATTTGGCGGCCTAATGACATTTTAACTCCCATTTCCAACTGCAGAAAACTTAATTTTCAAGATCAGAATTTGCATTATAGAGCAAAAAAATGATGACTCCGTTTTAGTCATATTCATGTTTATCAGTCGTCCTATGAAGAGTTTTAATGTACAGTGTGTCCATGTTTTGAGGCTAATTACCTCAGACTCCTACTGGATAGAAAGGTCACAGTGTAGGGAGCTGACGTCAGTGTTGCGTGTTTTATTGCTCTCATCTCAACTCCCATATTCCCACTGATGACTCTAACACAGCACGTCTAATTCAAAAAGCACTGCATATGCTGCTAATGAGGTGCTTCTTTGCCGTTCCTTTTTTTTTTTTTTTTTTTTTTTTATTAATCTATACAACCATCTTTGCAAAACTCATTACTCCACGAATAGGTCTTGTCTCTGAACTACTCACATTTTTGTCACCACATCACCCGCTGCATTTGAAGTGGACCTCCTCTATTTCGTGACATGGCTTTCCGTCTTGGGGTATGGTATACTGATGCTTCTGTGTTTTCATCTCGCCGTCGGTGGGAGTAATTATGGTCAGCCACGTTACACTGGGTGTTGTTTACCCCCTCATGGTTGATCCTCCGGCTCAGAGGAAGATTTCTCCTCCTTCTGCTTCTTTGCTTCAGCTTCCTAATTAGTCTTTGGCCCACAGCTGTATGGGAGCAGATGTTGGACTTCAAATCCTTGCCTATGCGTAGAAAATTTGATTCACAAATAACTAACTGTTTTTATTAGATACTGCTTCAAACCTGATCACTTGATGAATATAAAGTATTCATTTTGTTCATTTTTTTTTTTTTTGTTAGACAAGATCAATTTGTCAAGTCACAGATAAATGTGTCCGTAACAGTTTTGATAATTGTTTTAAGTCATTTATGAACTAAAACTCCCAAATTTTTTTATCTGTACTCAGGCGGAGAACCTCCTCCTTGACGCAGACATGAACATCAAGATCGCAGATTTTGGCTTTAGCAATGAGTTCACTATGGGCAATAAGCTGGACACGTTCTGCGGCTCCCCACCGTATGCAGCGCCCGAGCTTTTCCAAGGGAAGAAGTACGACGGGCCGGAGGTGGACGTCTGGAGCCTGGGGGTCATACTGTACACGCTGGTCAGCGGCTCGCTGCCCTTCGATGGACAGAACCTTAAGGTAGGAGGGCGTGGCTGTGCTACAGTTAAAACATTTACCATAATGGTATTCAAATATCTGAAGAAAAACCAGTGGATTGCAGCCTACCAGGCCTAAGCCATGTTGTAGTTTTTTTTTTTTTTTAAACTACAGGTACAGTGGGCTTGGCAGCATGGTTGTAAACTTAGATGTAGTCAAATGTCCAATTAGATTTTTAGCACTGACTTAATGTAGGCCCTGTGGAATCTGTTTAAAATTCTCAATATCGCGTTTCCGTCCATGATTCTGTTATCACAGAAACTATTGGGCTCTATATTAATGCTGCCATCAGACTGTGTATCCGGGTCCTCGTTGGTAAAAGGAGAAATCACTTTTCTGGGGGAATCCTGTGAAATTGGCCTTCGTACTGTAAAAGTCAAGAGTTGTAAATATAAAATATAGGAAATATACATATTGTAAAATAAGGAGCTCTACAGTGTTTTGTGTGCAAAATAAATTGACTAAATGTTATAAAGAGAGGAATATGTGGGGAAATCTAGAGATTTACAAAGATGTAATGCGTCAAATTAGATGTGGAGACTTTGGGTTAACACCTCTTTGCTTTTTTAGCCCCCTTTTAAACCTCACAACGTACATTAGACGTGATTTGGTCACATTGCGATCTCTGTGCAAACATTAGAGGGAACATGCAGCCACTATTTTTATTTATTTTTTTTTTTAACCTGTTATCCGGCTGCAATTTCTTATTTTCAGGTATTTTGGAAAGTCGGATATCTACTTTTTACCAGAACGATGATGTATTTGGCCGAGTCAAAACTAAAATTAACATCCAATATTTTCCCAAACTTCTGCACCACTCTGCTGCTCTTTTTTGCTTGACCTTATGTTCAGCCTGACACTCAGGCCGCTGTAGAGTCTGTGGAAATACTAGATTCAAATGTTACTTTTACACTGGGCAAACAGTTGACCTTTTCAGGCAGACAGACATCTTTAGCATCACAAAAACATCACGAGACACATACAGAATACTGAGGTCAGAAATGAAGCTATTGTTACCTGTGATGAACACCCAACACACGTTTCTATTTAAAATATTCTTTAAAATAAAAAATTGGAATGCATAAATAATGTAACAACCAGACCATTCTGTTCTATAATAGACCTTCATTTTCATTTATTCCTTAAAGATGTGGGACAATATTATCAAGTTACGTAAATGATAGTCAATTTATTAGATTTTCTTTCATACACATTCATGCAAGGTGCTCGTTACCTGGGTGATATAAGATGTCTGAGAGTTAACCTGTACTTCTTTGGGTCCAAATTGTCACCACTTCTTACAGTTCTGGTTCACAAGCTACAATTTCATTATATTTGACTCAAGTAATTAGCTGTGAAATGAGGTGTGAAAGCAGACATCAGAGCCACTTTAAGTTGCTCCTGCCAGTGTGTATCCTTTAGACATAAGCAAATGTGTTTTATTCAGATATTCAGTTGACATACCAAAATGTGACCTGTTGCATGTTTATTGGCGTTGTTCCTTTTTAATGGTACCTGCTCGCCTCACCTTGACTCAACCGCGGTGCCCCGTCCTCCTTTTTCCATTGCAGATTAGTACCGCCTCACGCATGTGGTGAGCCGTGGCTGATTGTCATAGCAGAAAACTGCCGTGACTTAACGAGAGACACACACACACAGACAGAACGTCGAAGGTGTGTTGCTTTTGATTCTCGGCATGTGGCTCTTTGCCAGAAGACAAATTAGTTTTAAAAGAAGCTGGAGGCAGCAAATAAAACACAGCTGGCTAAACTATTTAAACATCCCCACCCCCCGTCTGTCGCTAGCAATGATGACGCAGTGAATAGCGACGATTCTCTCCGACCAATCAGGATTCTGCAGGTTTCCACGTCACCTTTTGGTATTGCCTCAGCTCACTTGGAACCTTAAAAAAAAAAGTACCTGTTAGCAGGTACCAGGGACTTTTTTTTTTTTTTTTTTTGTAATGGAAAACCAAAAAAGGCGAGTCGAGTAGGTACCATGCGCTGGAAAAACGCCATTAGTGATGCCTGGTCGTGGCTCTTCTCCCTGCAGGAGCTGCGGGAGCGCGTGCTCCGGGGGAAGTACCGCATCCCGTTCTACATGTCCACGGACTGCGAGAACCTCCTCAAGCGCTTCCTGGTGCTCAACCCGGCCAAGCGGGGGACTCTCGAGGTGAGGGAGGACGCAGACAATGTAAATATACCTTTTTCAGTTTCTTTCTCACCCCCCCAAGCACGTCTGCACCAGCGGAAATGCCATCTATCCATCCCCCCTTCCCCCATCATATCCTGATGCCCACAGTGTCCTGTTTCCTGTGAGCGCCCGGCCCACACTCTCCTCTTTCTGATAATGCATCATCATTCAAGTCTTTCTTGTTCACTTCTCTGCCTTCATCTCTGAGTGGAGGGGACACAAAACGTGCTCAGTCGAGTCTAAGCTGGTATCAATAGAATGTACGGTTGAGTCTAAGTGATTAACTTTTTTTTTTTTTTTTGTGACTTAGACCTGTGTAGTCCGATTCTCACCAAAATAAGCAATTCATGACTTTGTCTGCACACATGCAAAAATCACTGGGGTGCCTCGGTAGCTAAAAGGTTACAACACCATATGACTGCAACAACCCCTGTTCGATTTCAGCTGTGGGATATTTATTGCATGTCATACCCAATTGATTTATTAAATTATATTTAACACGTTTTGGCTTTGTGGTCCTTGTGGGGTTGCTCAAGTTTGGACCTCTGAGTCCAGTTTATTAAAGGTCATAGCCCTGACAGATACAAGTTAAAAAGCATTATTTAATTTTCCACAATTCCTAATCTGATACTCCTAGGAAATATTAGACGTTATAGACATTTTTCTTTATTTTACAGCGTCTGCTGGGATAAAAATAATTGTGTTTGATGTAAGAGGCAGAGAGGACAGACAGAGAACTGTTCCACACATCAATTAGAGCAGCGATCACGCTGTCAGAAAAGTGTTAATGATCTTCTGTCTAGCTCTGATCATGTAGCTCTGCCTGACACCCAGCAGTGTATCATTAACATATAAAACACTTTTCTTTTCAAGAACATTTTTAGCACATGGGCTCTAAACGTGGTCTGCTTTAAAGGCAGTCTTGTTTTTGTTTTTTTTAAATGGGCCATTTTATCAAAGAAGCTTGGTTTGCATCTTTCAGCTTTTTATAATGAGGAAACCGTTTTAATGTAAGTGAATTAAACAAAATGTTGTTGGCTGGACTGTGAGCGTCCCATGCGTTGGCCGCCGATCTCCCGGATTGGCCTGTTATATCAAAAGCCCTGGTTACATCAGAGCAGGACCAGTGGTAATGTCCTCTGTCAAACCCCCCAGAGAGCAATTAATCAGCTCCAAAATGTAAGTAAAGCTGCAAACAAATTAGATGCAGCGTAGAACAATATGGACGTTGCTGTCGATGGCCAGAACCAAATACACATGTATTTTTCTTTAAAGTGCAACAGTTTGTGCTTAAAATTAACTTGAAACTTGCAGAGAGCACACCAAAACAATAAAATAGATATTCCTTTATAATCTCTGTCTTTTAAACTGTTTAATAGGCATTCATAAGACCAGATACATGTTAACCACCTAGTAGGTTTTAAGTGTGATTTTTTTTTTATAGTTGGATCATTTGGGATTATTGATAGATGTGGCTTTATTTAAATGTAACTTCACGTAAAATGGAGATGCCACCATTGGGGACCCCAATAACTGACAGCTTCTGCTGGTGTTTTGTCCTGCTACAACTTTCTGATTGTAATTTTATATTTATTTGAACAGGAACAGTGCACAAAAAACATTAATGGTGGTGGGGGAGATTGTAGATAGCAAAGACAACCTCAAACAAGTTGAAGAAAGCATCATTCATATGCTCCTTTTCAGGACGGCACATCTAGTAATGCTAAGTATATTCTCAGCCTTATTCTCTAAGTTGCATTGGTACACAAAGGGCTTCATGAATCCTTTACCAGCAGTCGTTATTCTTTAAAAAGTAAATTTAAGGGATTGTTTTTGAAAATATTTATGTAAATTTGGTTTATTATTGGTATTTTGTATTAGTAAAATTCAGCATGAGTCTGCCTCTAATTGTCTCACTTTGCTTTTGCAGCAAATCATGAAAGATCGATGGATCAATGCAGGATTTGAAGAGGACGAGCTAAAGCCTTACACTGAGCCAGAGCTGGACATCACGGATCAGAAGAGAATAGGTAAAAAAAAAAAACCGCCTGTGAAGTCACATGACTACATTTTGATGAAGCTTCATAACCATTGTGCCTGTGGAAGCCTGATCTCCTTTTTTATTACAGCAACAATCTGTTGCTGTAAGTGTGTGAGGCGTTTTTAACATTAACGGGGTCACAGAGCTGGTCTCATTATTCCAGTGCTGAAGAGCTTTAAAAGAAAAGATGAAAAGAGAGAGAGAGAGAGATTCCCCCCCCCCCCACCCCATCGTGCCCTGGATGGGAGCTGGAAACGGGAGTTCTTATGTAACAGCAGCTGGGGTTGGCTGTCGGTGCAGATGCGTCAGCGCGACCTCCCAGTCAATGCAGGGAAAAAGAAAAGCTGGTGGAGATGTCTTAATGTTGCTAAGGACTCCCTGAATCCTAAATAATGCATTTAGAACTTTACATGAACCTTTTCCCAAATAAAGAACAGAAACCACAATTATGGAGAAAAAAAAATAATTCTTTACACTGCAGAAATGTCACAAGGGATGTGAACAATACTTGGGGGAGAAAACAGCATATGCATGTCTTTAAACGTATTTGCAGTCTGACATCTTGAAGTAAATTTTACATGATTTAGGAGGGCAATCTTACAAAGTTGGACTTAGGGGGCTTTTCCCACCGCTGTCACTCTCATCTCCGTGGTCAAACCAGACCACAGCAAACTAGAGGTGTGAAAATACTCATAAAAAAATATACTCACAAATTACATTTGTGTAACACGTTTGAGTTGAATGACGGCACATTAACGTAAAGGCGGCAGCAGTACAAAGTTCAATACACAGAGCGATCAAAAGCATGTCTTGTTCTGCCTTATTCTCTAGCAGAGACTCAACAGTCTGAATGAAGCTGTGACCAACATTCACATATCCAAAAAGCTATTCCTTTAACAGATGGACGAAGAAGGCAATGTTACGTAGTCCATGTTGGGGAAAAAAGGGTTTAAAGGTCCCATGGCTCCCCCCCTCCTCCTCAAAAGCGACAGACTCAGAAAAGGCACATACTATGGAAAGCTCATTGTGGGACTGGCTCTAGTGGCTGTAGTTCTGCACCAAGGCTGAATTTTGGGAAAGAGACTTTAGATACAGTATTAGGGGACCACTAAGGCCTATATAAAAGAGACTTCAGATACAGTATTAGGGGACCACTAAGGTTTATATAAAAGAGACTTCAGATACAGTATTAGGGGACCACTAAGGTCTATATAAAAGAGACTTCAGATACAGTATTAGGGGACCACTAAGGTTTATATAAAAGAGACTTCAGATACAGTATTAGGGGACCACTAAGGTTTATATAAAAGAGACTTCAGATACAGTATTAGGGACCACTAAGGTCTATATAAAAGACTTCAGATACAGTATTAGGGGACCATTAAGGTCTATATAAAAGAGACGTTATGTCATGGGACCTTTTAAAACATGCAATTTTTCATTTGTAACATTATTAAATCTAATTTAGAGTCTGATCATTAAATATGTTATTTGCTCTGAAGATGAGGACTTTTTGAGACACATTTTGAGGAGAACAAAAGAAGCAGCAGAAGTGTTGAGGAAAACAGGAGGCTGAAAGTGAGAGAGGGGGAGGCAGAGATGGTTCTCAGTGATTCTGCGTGGTTACAGAGACAGAACTAGTTTGTCATCGTGGGTCTCTCTTCCTGACGTTTACATGGTGGTACCCTGCAGGTCGCTCATCATCAAAGTCACTTTTTTTTCCAGGTTCAGGAGACTGATGTATGGTTGTTTGTTTTTTTTTTATTCATGGCGTAGGTGTTTTTTTTTTTTTTTTTTTTTTAGATTACTTAAATTTATCTGTCAGGGTGGATTACTTCATGTTGATGGGGGGGAAATTTAATTTGACCAAATGTAGACAATGTCAGTCGGTAAAAAGCTCCAGAGGAGAGCTGTTAACCCACCGAGAATAATGGCATTAGAGCGGCTTTCAGTGGAGTTTTTTAGTGTGACGTGATGATCAGAACGCTGCCTGAGAGGCTTTTTCACCCCGACAGCAAGAAAAATTCTGTTGTACAGGATAAAGCATTTTCATTTTTAAGGGTTTTTGGTGTTTTGATAACATCAGACTTACAGAATCTTTACTCAAAAGCTGCAGGAATTTTAAAACTAGCACCGTGGGCTGCTTAAAGCAGAGACATGCAGATGTATACATCCTGCTGATGTGATTTACAGGTTACAAGCGATGCCCAAGCATCGCTGAGCTAAGTCATAACTGTTAGAAGATGGCTGTGTCTCATGTGACCTTATTTTTACACCCTTTCCAATAAGTTGGTGTGTTCCTTTTTAAAAGACATTGCAGTGCAGCAGTTGAAATACAAAGTGCAAATAAAAAGTCTAAGGAAATGCAAAAAACATATAGTTCATAATTATGTCCATGAAATTGCAATTAATGTCCCATTATTTATGTTATTATTCACACAACCAAGAATCTATAAATGGTAGAGAAACAATTAAAGCATTTTTCACAGTCCAATCTTCAGACCATCATTGAGTACAACAACATTGTTAAATTGCTGACAGAACCATTTACTATCTAGTACTGCGGGAAAAAATCTGAATAAATACTAATTAAATATGTTTCCTTTTTATTTCCCCAGGCTTTTGAGACGTTATCACACTTAAATGCATCAGAATTAAACAGCCGTGGGTTTTGTTGAGACATTTCATGCAACATTAACTCCATTAAATCATCATAATAGATAGATAGATAGATAGATAGTATGTGCAGTTCAAAGAAAATGGGACTCACTTTCCACTTCACCCAGATCAGAGATGCTGCGATGCTTACACTCGCTTTACTGGTACATCTTCCTTTTAGGCTGCTGAAACCGCTATTTGGTCAAAAGTCAACATTTTTAAAAACAAACTAAAGCTAATCTCTGAAGAGTTTGATCTCAAAATCCAGTTTATATTTCAATGAAAACAAGACGCTAACCTGCTTGTGACTCATCTTAACACCTTTACGAACAAACCAGATTATGTTTCAGACAGAGGAAGTCTTTTAAAAATGAATAGGCTGCGTAGTGTTGAGATGAAAGCCTTCATATAAAACACACGTGCACATAAATAAATGTTTCAAGCTACAGCAGGAAACAGCACTCTACTTGCATGGCTTGCTGGCATGCTACAAGCTGGAGGATGGAGGAGGCATCACGCCATAGCCTTGTGTGTTTTATATACTGTATACTTACACACACACACACACACACACTGTGTGAGTAGTGTCTTTTTCTGCTTCTGATTGGTCGAGGAAGACCTGAGGAGCACAGGGGGCTGATTACTTGAACTCTGCTGCTGCAGTCATATAAACGTGATCATTTTAACCGTTCATGGGATGCCGTCACCGATAAGCAATTTCAAAATGCCAGATGGAGTTTTTTACATCATCTGCCATATGTTGTTGGCTATTTCTTGCTATTTTATTGCTTCCTATGAAACAGAAACACTAAATCACACTACTGTGCTGAATGGGAATGGATTGGTGGAGATCACCTTTTTAAAAGCTTTTGGCTGGTGTAGTGAGGTTGTCTTGATGTGCATAAAGTTGACATGAACTTAATTGACTAGCTGCCTGTCCCCTGAACACACTGTAAAAAAGATCTCCTCACTATCTGCTAGCTGCCTGTCCCCTGAACACACTGTAAAAAACATCTCGCTATCTGCTAGCTGCCTGTCCCCTGAACACACTGTAAAAAACGTCTCACTATCTGCTAGTTGCCTGTCCCCTGAACACACTGTAAAAAAACATCTCCTCACTATCTACTAGCTGCCTGTCCCCTGAATACACTGTAAAAAATATCTCCTCATCTGCTAGCTGCCTGTCCCCAGTACACACTGTAAAAAAACATCTCCTCACTATCTGCTAGCTGCCTGTCCCCACCATTTTTTTTGTTTGATTTGTGAAGTTTTTTGCAATTATTATTCACAGCTATTAACATTAATTAATCTGTGATCATTTTGGTTTTAGCATAAAGTAATTATCGAGTTTTAAAGTGATTGCCCAAAGGGAGCAGTTTTCTGTCGTATACCTCACAAAAGTCTTTGAGCTTTCAATCATGTATTGTATATAAATTCTGCTGTATTAAAATCCTGGTTTGAATATTTTTTTAAATGAGCCCTTTTTTGTTTTGTGCAGATGTGATGGTGGGGATGGGCTACAACCTGGAGGAGATCCAGGACTCTCTGGCCAAGATGAAGTATGATGAGATCACAGCCACCTACCTACTGCTTGGCAGGAAGGCCTCGGAGGTACCAATTACAATACACCTGGTATCAGCACAGTACATTACAATAGACCTGGAATCAGCACAGTAGGTAGTCCTGATCTCTGGTTCAGTTAAAGCTCCAGTTTTTACAGTAACTAAACAGGACACTAAAATATGTCTGAAAACATTTGAGGTAAGAAGTGGGCAATGCAGTAACACAACCTTGATTCATGTTTGTTCAGCGCTGCTTGTGTTTGACCACAGTTCACAAGGAGTCACTGTCATTCGGTGTCAATCAGTCTATAATGCATCAAAATATACTTAAGTACAAAGAGTTAAAGTACTCATTATGCAGAATGCTTTTTCATAATTTCCTAATTTCAGAATAACACATACATTGTATTGTAGTTATTGATGCATTTTTGTGTCCATCACTTTAATAATGCAGCTGTTAAATGTGGGGCTAATTTGAATGACTTTTATATACTGCTGGGTAGTTTAATCTATAATAATCATTTATAATAATCTAAATCTGCAAATTAAAATATGTTGATGTGTTCTCCCAGCTGGAGCCCAGCGAGTCGGCGTCCAGCAGCAACCTGTCTCTGGCCAAAGCCAGACCCAACAGCGAGCTCAACGGCCAGTCGCCTCACACCTCAAAGTCCAGAGGAGCGTCTCCTCCAACCACAAACAGAGACGCTACAGTGAACAAGGTAAGAAGGACACATGTTTCCTCAGCCACGTGTCTGGAAATAGGATATCTAACATTAAAAAGGCTTTATTGACTCAAACTGAATCTGGAAACTTCTTTATTTTACACTTTTAGCAGTTGTAGCAGTGGTATTTTTCTTTTTATAACAGACCACTCAAACTGTGTCGTGCCTTTACCTCCTTATAAAGGTTGGTTTCTGTAAGTAGCTCTTTGTCAGGCTGATAAATGTAGTTAACATGGTGAAGGCACTTTCACCATAGCTCAGTGTTGTCCAGTGTGATATAATGCTTTGTCAATAATTTCTGTCTGTGCTGCTTTCCTCTATAAGAGCTGCAGCTTAAATAGCTGCACTAAGAAGCTTTTAAGCTCTATCTCTAACAGAAATTAATCAACATACTTTTAAAGAAAACCATGCTGGTTTAAGTTTTTGTTGTGTGACACAAAATAGCGATATGTTCAATTACAGTTCTACATGTAGGGCTGCAAATAGTTCTATTTATTATCCATTAAGCGGACGATTAGTCCCTCGGTTAAATGATTCTTTCTGTCTTTAAGATGTCAGTAAATAGTAAAAAAAAGTTCATCATAGTTTTCCATTACAAGTCCAAAAAATAAAATGTACTTTTGGACTGTTGGCCAAACAAGACAAGCAAAGCTATTCAGTTCAAAGAAAACCAGCAAATATTCATATTTCAGACGCTGGAACCAGTTAATTGTGTGGCAATTTTTCCTCAATCAATTATACAAATTGTTGTTGAAAGATTAATCAACTAAATACATCAGCTCAAGCTACAGCTCCATTTGGGGAACTGAAATATGACTTTAAGCTCATTAAAACATAAGGGGCAGATATTTTTTCCACAATTATGGTAATATTATCTATATATCACTCAGTTCTCTGAAAATAATGAAAATAAATAAATGTGCTGCTAATTGTCAGTTTAAGTCTGTGTTTCCAAAATGTCTCATTTTATATATTTAAAAAAGCGGTGCAAACAACCTTTGAGTCCTCCCTCACACATCTGTCTCTCTGTTTGTCTCTCTGCAGTTGGTCAGAACGTCCCTCCAGGGATGTCCCATCCAAAGAGGAGTCAGACCACCACAGCGGAGAACAGCGTTAAGGAGGAAAGTGGAGTCCAGCTCCGTAAACCCAGCACCCCGGGGAGCCGCGCGGCTCCGCCCGCCAGCCCTCTGCTGGGCAACGCCAACAACCCCAACAAGGCCGATATCCCCGACCGCCGGAAAGGCGCCACCACCGGCCCGAGCGTGAGTCACTTTATCAGTTACAGCTCACCAACATCAACAAATACTCATCTGCTGTATGTTGTTTATCAGGCAAAGTCTCAGTCTATAACCCGAGTTATTTAAAAGGCTCCGTCTTAATTACTTATTCAGAAAGCTTCAAACTGCAAGTGAAATTTTGAAACTACATACCAGGGCAGCCCTTGAAATATGTATTTTAGTTATATCAGAACCAGAATCAGTTTTATTGGTCAGGTTTGTGTATACAAACGAAGAATTTGACTCTGGTTAACCTTTTGCTCTCAAAGTACAACACTCACTTAACATGTAAAGGATAAAAACAGAAAAGACAGTAGAAATATATAAAAAATAAAATGTTCAGGATAACAATTTACAAGAAATACACAATAACAATTGAAGAGAGGGAAGGAATAGTGCAATATCAGTATGGTCTGAGTTCTAAGATTTAAATATAAATATAGTGCAAGGCAGTTCAATGCAATGGTAATATATTCATAAATTTGTAATTGTAAGATTGAAATATACATGAGGTAGATGAGCAGAACGTTGTTGACTTTGTTCAGTGTATAAACATTTAACAAAACTTAAACAGAATTCCCTAACATTAGTTATTTATGAGTTCTCCCTAAAATAATATAATTATTTTTTTTTGTCACAACAGAAGAACATCAAAATATATTAAAGTTAGTAAAGTAAAAATACAAACAGATATATGAGATATGAAACTTGGAACAAAACCACATTAACAAAAAAGAAATCTGTCTTTATTGTCCAGTGTTACGTCCCAACAGGGACGTTGTAGAGCGTCCTCTGGTGGACAAACGATGCAACGCCAACGCTCATAACGTTGACAGTCCGTTTTTATTTTTTAAATATTCACTTATCAGAATAATCTGTATCGGTCGGCCTCTACATTTAACTGTAGTTAAGTCTTTGAAACTGTCTTCCATTGTTCAGGTTTATGTACCATTAATGTCTGTTAAGTTTAGATTAAGTATGTTTTTGTATTTTCTAGTCCTCATGATGTTTTTGTTATGTCTTTGTCCCATTTGTCTGAAGACTTGCAACTGCATAAGCTGAAACTGATGTCGATCTTATAGCTTCAAACAGACTAATTATTTTAATATGGCATCACATCTGATTTTCTCTACAGAATAACAGTGCGTCGGCAGGTATGACCCGGAGGAACACGACGTCTGCAGTGACCGAAACAACACAGACCGCCTCTCCGTCATCCCCAACGGCAAGGAGAACAGGTGAGAGGGGTGTTTGTTGTCTTTGACCTGGTTTCATCACGAAAAACAAAGAAATCTGTGTCTGCACAGAAAGAACAGTGGACACAAAAGATTGAAAAGCTTTGGCTTCATGCAGGCACTCAGATTCTGAAGAACAGATAATGAGATTATTGAGCCTGTACATTAATGTGGACATTAATTTATGTAAGCCAGAATGTTTTTAGTTTTTTTTTTTTTAGTTTTTTTGCCTGTATTGTGGTCTAAATGCTTTTTTTAGAGCTTTTTTTACCAAACAAGAATGCAAAATTCCTCATTATGAACACAAATGTGGTCAAATTCAAGGCTATTAAATATGGATATAGGAAAAATATCAACTTCAGCCTTCCAAACTCATACTGGCTGAACTCTAATAGCAGTGCTTCACCATTTGAGAACCCTTTTTTATTGTTGAAAGAAAATCCAGACAGGATCCCAAGGAAAGATTTCCCTTTTGTTTCATCCCTTTATTTTTCTTTCTGTTCCTTATATTCTTTTTTTGTATTTACTTTCCCTTTTTCTCATCATCTTATTTTTTTGTTTTCATTTCTGCCTGTGTGTTTGTGGGTTTTGGTGGGGATGTTGTTTTTTCATTGTGGCATGAGCAGCATGACTGAGATGGCTTGTGCCACTAGCCCTTCCTCTGGCTTTGCGGCCGCTGCGCTCGGTGCCTCGTCCGGTTCGGTGCGGCTGAGGGGTCAAAACGTCGGCCCGTTGTATGTTTGCCAGGCAGGCTGGGCCACGCTGCCCCACTCCTACTACGATCTGGACTACTGCTCGCCCAAGTAAGACGGCAGGGCCGCCAAACCCCCCCTGTCTGTCTCCGCTCATGTCTCAGCCCCTGTTTGGCCCCCCGCTAACCCACACATCCGGCCAGCTTCACACTCTGTAACCCTGCAACTAATCCATGGACACCATTCACTGCAAAGAACAGAAAGGAAAGCAACGTGTTGTTGGTTGTCAGTGTCTGAAATGTATGCTCATCAGCCACGAGCAGATAAAGTAAACACCCTTTTGATTAATAATTTACCTACAAACCTACCTACAGTCCTGAGCTGCTGTGATTAAACAATGATCAGTGCCATTGCTGCACTTGTTGTCCTCCGTGTGTAAAAGAGAAGGGCTTCACTCAGATTTATTACATGCTTCTGCAGCTTCTTAACATATGCATGGCTCATTTTCTTCCTACACACCAAAGCTAATGGCGGTTTTCTATTAATGGTACCTGCTCGACTCAGCCGCTGTACTCCGTCCTACTTTTTCCATTGCAGATTAGTACCGCCTCATGCGTGAGGCGAGCGGTGACTGGTCGTCACAGCAAGAAACTGCCGTGACCTAACGCGACACACACAGAACGTCAAAGGTGTGTTGCTGTTGATTCTCGGCATGGGGCTGTTGCCACAACCAGAAGACACTTTAGTTTCATAAAAAGCTGGAGGCGTCTGTCGATAGCAATGATGGCAGTGAATAGTGACAATTCTCTCCGACCAATCAATAGTCTTCTGGTTTTCATGTCACCTTTTGGTATCGCCTCAGCTCACTTGGAACCTCAACTGAGGTAGTACTAAAAAAAAAAGTACCTGTTAGCAGGTACCACAGACTTTTTTTGTAATGGAAAATAGGGCTGGGCAATATATCAACGTAGTATTGATATAAGATATAAGTATTGATATGAGACTAGATATCATCTTAGATTTTGGAAATATTGTAATATGGTAAGTGTTGTCTTTTCCTGGTTTTACAGGCAGCATTACAATAAAGTGATGTCATTTTCTGAACTTACTAGACTGTTCTAGCTGCTCTATTATTTACATTTACCCACTAAGTCATTAAATCCATTTCTGGAGAATATTTATCAAAAATGTCATTGTGTAAATAACATTTGGTTAAAGCACCGATAGTCAACCATACAATATCATCGCAAAATCAACATTGAGGTATATATCGTAATATTTGATTTTTCTCTATATCTCCCAGCCCTAATGTAACACCAAAAAAGGCGAGTCGAGCCATACAGTGGAAAAACACCATAACCTGCTAAACGACGTAGTTCTTTTAAAAAACATTTTGTAAAGTTTGTTACAGTAATGTAACGTTAGTTCTCGCTTTTTACCATTCTCCTTTTTATTGAGTTTGTCTTTGGTCCATGCAATGTTTCAGAACAACCGTGTGATTAAAAACTGCATCCGCTAACACCGAATTTCATTGTCAACACTTGGGGTTTTATTTTTTTTAAAGGCTCACCGTTGTATAATGTACAGGATGTGGTGCTATTGGCGGCAATTTTATGGCAGCGTTGTAATTAAAAGCTTGGATTCCGCCATTGGAGTCCAACTGCACTTGGAATACGGTGGGTGTTGATTTCAGACACTGATAAAAGTGGAGGCACAAGAAGAGAAAAATATATATCCTCACACTGAAATCAAGCTGCCACACTTTGATCAACTTAAACTTTGTGTGTGTGATAATATTTTTCCATGTTTGCATCATCTCCCTCTGCAAACCATGAACTGGAGGACCGCGTGTCTCCGCTTCAGAAACTTGCAATAACAAAACTCTCACCACTCTGCTCCTGATCTCTCTTCTCCATCTCTGCTGTGTACTTTGACCCCTGATTTTATCCGTCTGGATTCCCCCCCCCTCGGTGTCTACGACACGATGAGCCGAGCTCCAGCACTCCCCTGCTGTCCCTCAGACCCATCGTCTTGTTGTTTAGACTCTAACTGATCAAGGACACAACTCACTCCTCTCACTGTGCACGTCAGGAGCTTGATGTTCAGGGTGGGAAATTAACAACCACAGTTACAGCTGTTAAATTCTCTATTTATCTTTTACCATCTTTCCTTTTTATAAAAAAAAAAAAAAAAAAAAATCATCTTTAGCTGGTGGATTCATCAACTCATTTTATTTAAAGATATTTGGATCCTGGTGCCATGGCTAAAGCTGGTTTATCCAGCAGCCCATGAACCCTTTTAGCAACTCAGAAAGTGTTGCACTTTGTATGAAGCAGCCAGGATCTAAAATGGTTTCTTCTCCCTCCCCCCCCCCCTGTCATAGTTTCTGGCCCCCAGAAGTCTATGGTCTGGGGCTATTGGAGCAGAGTTTGCAATGGTGAACTGCAACATTAGGTCATCTTCAAAATGGCAACTTGTCTACAATTTGTGTACAGCTTTACTCAGTATGTATATATGTATGTAGTATGTATGTTTTTTTGTTTTTGTTTTTTTGAATAGTAGGTGGTCTGGCTATTCATGCATGTGAGTTCATTGTGCATTGGTATCAGATGCCATGTGCTGTGACAAAGCGTCTGGATTGAGTTAGGAAACTCTGCTCTGTGAGAGCAGTGTGGATGCAATCCCAGTCCACTTTGTTTTCATTATTTTGAGAACAACACCTTTTTTAGACAAGTGTAACCAGGTGATCAAAGGGGTATTGAAGAAACCAAACGTTTGATTCCACCAGCTACTGTGATTGGGTGACATACATTTGTATTTAATTTACTACCCTGTTGACATCTAACATGCAAGATTCATTTACTGAAAACCCATGGCAACATTAGAAATCCACGTAGGAATAACCAACTCGCAGCCATTTTTGGAGATAAGGAAGGAACCGTGATGTAACTCGGATAAGATAAGGTTTTTCCATTGCAGTTGTATGCTTGTGTACCAAACTGTGCATTAGCAGCGACCTTTGACCTTCATGGTGAACACAGGTTTGTTTATTTTAGAGTGAAATCTTCCAGACTACATACGAAACGTCTATAAAATTGACTAGATGAGGCAATCACGCTTACTGGACAAAGACTGGGTTAAAGATAAAATATTACCTTCCAATACAGAGACAAACACGTCTGCAGTGGAAAAACTACTGTCTGTTTTTGGGGTTTAAACTCTGATTATAACTGTCTCCCCTCTTCTTCCTCCGCCTTAGCAGTGTCGCGGCGTCGCCCGGCGGCCAGAGGAACCCGGTGGCGTCCATTAACAGCATTGCCAACGCCACCACACCGGACCGCCTGCGCTTCCCGCGCGGCACTGCCAGCCGCAGCACCTTCCACGGCGGCCAGCTGAGGGACCGCCGCACGGCCACATACAACGGGCCGCCGGCCTCGCCCACACTCTCCCACGATGCCACCCCTCTCTCTCAGACCCGCAGCCGTGGAACCAGCAACCTTTTCTCCAAGCTCACCTCCAAACTCACCCGCAGGTAGGCGAGGAAACCCCTCTCGTCAGTTAAGCACCAAGGGTTGGGGTTTAGCTCTCTTTCTGTTCACTCCAATTAAAATTTAATTTTAAAAGGATCATTTGCATACATATTTTCACAATTTTCTAAATTATTAAATCTGAACTAGAAAGTGGATAGACTCCAACCCTCTACTCTGTTCAGTTTAATCTCCTGAGACTCTGTTGCAATTAGAAGCCAATCAACACCGTGCCTTGTAGAGTTAGGATGATTAATTACATGGCGGAGGAACGCTTCACTGTCCTGTACAATGTGATTTATTCCTAAATCTAAATTGTTTATTTGTTGCTGCCTGGATGCCTGCCACAGAACTGAAACCACGCTGAGCGAGCCTCAATTCAACCTTTTTTATTAAAAGGAAAAAAAGAAGGGAATTTGTGATTTTGTTAATGGTTACAGCTATGTTATGGTCCAGAAACTGGTTATAGCCCATTTCCTGGACCATAACAGAACAGAAAGATTCATTCAAGATGTTTGCTGATCCTTTTCTTGCATACTAGTCATAAAAGATCTTCTTATGCAGTGTATATACTGTACTTCAAGAATTAAGATATACAATATTGAAATAACACCTTCAGTTGGTTTTCTTTGGTGTAAATGTGGAAAGAGTTTGTGGGCTGTAAACCAGAGCTACTAAAAAACCTGGATTTTGTATCCAGTCAAACTGATATTGAAAATAATCATTTTTATTCAGGCATTCAAAAATAAAATAAACCAGCCTCTCAGATGGGCATATTGGCTGCTTTTCTTATGTTACAGTACAATTAATATCTTATCTTAACTTTGGGCTTCAGTCAGTGTTGTAAAGTAACTAAGTCCACTTACTCAAATACTGTAGTACAATTATGAGGTTCCAGCCACTTTATACTTCTACTCCACTACACTCCAGAGGGAAATATTGTACTTTTTACTCCAAAATAACACATACATATTTAACATTAAGAAAAAAGAGGCTGTATAGATTAGTGCAGAATGTGCCAAAATGTTGAGGGATGTGCAAAAGTTCCGGATATAATATTCAGAGGACAGGTATTTAGTCCAGGCTGGAGGATTAAGATTCTTAAAGTATACTTTGATGCTAATACTTTTGTACTTTTACTTAAGTAAGATTTTGACGGCAGGAGAGTATTCCTAAACTGTAGTATTTCTACTTTCACCTCAGAGCCAGATCGGAGTAGTTCCTCCATTACTGGCTGTAGGACATTGTGATGGACAACTCTTTTATTATCTGACATATTATATACCTGAAAAGAACAATTCACTTAATCAAGAAAACTATCAGCAGACAATGAAAATAATAATGAATTGCAGACCCAATTTAACAGCAAGACATCCTTGCATTGAAAGGCTCTTAAAGTGGCAGCCAGGCCAGCGACATCACTCCTGCAATGACTGACCTAAAATGAGGAATTGAAATCATTTGATAAACAATGGAGAGAAAAAAAAAACTTCCCATTTATGATTCCAATTTCCCCATTTTTGTTCACTCATTCAGATTCCTCATACCCCCTACCCCCTCCCTCCTTCCTCTCACTCCTCCTCCACCATTTTCACTGTTTCTTTGTCTGATTCTGTTGTAGAAACATGTCATTCAGGTTTACCAAAAGGTAGGACTCTTGTACTGCCTTTTTTCGAAAACAAACTCACTGGAAAAAAAAGTCCTAAAAACTCCAGACGCGTGGGGCTGCTGGCACTGAACTAACACACCGCTTAGCAGGACAAAGAACTCTCTGGCTACATTTACATGCACACAGTTTTATAAATGGATTCATGTGATTACAATATGGTGATTTTACACTAATAACCCAAGTTTGTCAATAACTAGTTTTAAGGAAGGTTTTTGATAATGTGCTAATTTTCTTCCTTGCCGAGACTTTGATGGGAAGATTGATACCACTCTCATGTCTGCACCGTAAATATAGAGCTGGAGCTAGCCTTCAGTTAGCGTAGCTTAGCATAAATCAGAAGCAGAGGTAAACTGCTAGCCTGTCTTACCTGGAGATACCCAGTTTATTAGGTACACCAAGCTAAAGGTAATGCAGTCTAATACAACAGTGTAATAAATCCAACCTTCGTGAAGGTCCACAATTTCAGTTCTGAGCTGTTTAAGGGAGGTGTTGATTCAACTTTATGGACATATTGGAGACCGCAGGTGTTTGTATTATTTTTTTGTACCCCATTTATATCAATAAGAATAGGCAAAATAAGAGAAATGTATAACTTAATACAGTTTAACATCCTCAGTGAGCTTTAGAGGGCTGGAGAGTGGATGTTGTTACCTTTTGAACAGAGCCAGGCGAGCTGTTCCCTCTGTCTTTATGCCAACACTTCACTGTAGAAATAGAAGAGTGGTATTAATGTTCTTATCTTATTTGTGTAAAGAAAATAAATAAGTGTATTCTCCAAAATGGCAAAACCATTTTAACAGTCAGATCTAGTTGGATAATTTTTTTGTTTCCATGTTAAACCATGTCTGACGGCAAATTGAAGAAGACATGGATTGTAAATATATGATTATAAATCTAAATGATAATTTTGTGAGTTGTTGTGTGTTGATTAGGTTTTTAGCTGGTATTTGTCAGTGTGTAAATGTAGCCAGTGTGGCTGTGGTTGGTGTGCGTGGCTAACGGCTGATTGGTAGAGCAGACCAGTCTCTTTGAACCAATCAGTCGATTTGACCAACAGCAACAACAACAAAGCAGCAGCTTGCAACTAATCAGTCGCTGATGCATGCACGGGGTGGCTTCGTACAGCTGCCATTGATTTGTGGTTTGTTTTCCCGCCACATTGATTGTTGTTATCGACTGAACTCTGTCTCTCCGCTGTTGAAACTGCACGTTTTAGACAGAGCCTTTTTCAACATTATTCTGCTGCATTTATTCACAATCTTTTTTTTCTTTCTTTTTTTAACTCCCTCTGGCTCAGATGTGATTTTTCTCATGGCTGTCAGATGAGATTTTTTTCAGTTTTCAGACGGAGGAGGAAATGTCCGGGCCATAAAGAGCTAAAAAAAAGAAAAGGAAAAAGAAAGCAGCCTTTGTGTAGATTGTCGTGTTTGTGTAGGACTTTGGTTGATCTATCCAGTGGTGTTAAGTGTTTCATTAAGTATTTCATTTCGGAACTTAAACTAAGGGTAAATATCTTTTTTTAAAGACTTGTTTTTGGGGGGTATTTGGTGTTCCTGAACTGGATTTCTGGGCTTCTGTGAATCATTTTAAGAAGAATATCATATGGATAGATGGATGGATGGATGGATACTTTATTCATCCCGAGGGAGATTTTAGGCATCCAGTAGCTTAGACAACCATAACACAACAAACACACGTACGGTATATCTCACATACATAAAAACAAATTCTCACAGTAATTTAAAGTTAACAATTTGTAAAGTGTTTACAGAGGTCTGGAATGGACTGATCATACCAAACTTTGAGACCAGTGTGAGCTTCAGTCTGGCTATCAGGGTAGTGTCAGAGGTGGTTTCCCTCATACACACTCCACTGATCAGTTTATGAGGACTATTAATCACCATAGATACTAAATATACTAAACAAAATCCAACCTTTTCTTATACTTTGTACAAAGTTTTACATTTACTCCAATAGTACGCAGAAGAGTTGTATAAATGTAAAACACAAAATATCTTTCCAGAATAATCTGAAACAAATACAATCTTGGACTCTCTTTTGGACCCTCTTTTAATCCTTGCTGGTTTCCTGTCGGGTGAGTTTCAGTTGGTTTCTCCCACTAATGGGGGCTCAGGGTGGGACTCTTATCAGTACACTACGGCTAAAACCTTACAAGCCAAATGGATTCCTAAAACAGAGCTTATTACGTGCTTAGACACCAGAACCAGCCACTGGTGTGATGATCGGTCGCAGCTGTGGCCCCTCAGGAACAGCAGTGGTTTTTTTTGGCCCTCCGTCTCTAGCCTCGGCAGCGCCCTCTGGTGGCTGATTGGTGGGCCGTCTTCACTATCCAGAGCTCTGGAGTCATCATCACCACGGCCCTCCCGTCTCACTCAAATCACCTGACTTTGTTTTGTTTTTCTGTTTGTCTCCATTTTCAGTCAAGACCAACTGCAGGCACATGTCACACGAGCCAAAAACATTACTGAACACATCAATTAATACAATTGTCAGTTAAATGGTTATTATGGAGTGTAAAAATGAGCTTTAGACTTTTCATTCACTCTTCAATCACTTGTTTATAAAAATCTATAAATACTATTTATATACTATACACTAAAAATGGATTCATTTTACTGTCTTTCAGTTGCTCGTTTTATTTCTAAACTCTAAACCCTGGTTCAATCACTACTCTGGACTGAAACTAAACTAATCATTTTAATGACCCAATTCCTCTGTGGGTTATTTTCTTCAGTAATTGTTCGGTTTATAAAAAAAAGAAGAAAAATAATCAAACGGGAAGTTTTTCAGAACCTAAAGTGACATCCTCAAAAGTTTTTTTTTTTTTTTTTTTATTTGGTCCAAAACTCGAAAATATCGTCTGCTACGAGTATAACACTGAGACTATTAGTATTTTTCTTTTTAAACCAAACGATTAATCAAGAAATAATCAGAGTAAATCAATAAAACAAGCAACTGAAAGAGTAAATCAATTTTAAGTTCATAGTATCAAGATTTTTGACCAACTGATTGAAGTTTAAATTAAGAGTATAAAGTTCATACATTTATTTTTAAAGTCCCTTTTTAATTATTCAGCTAACAGTGTTATGTGTTAATGTATCAGTTATATTTTTGACTCGTCTGATAACGTTTCACTACATTCTGTCAGTTTGGAACCTCCGTACATTTCAACACATTTTGGGACTTTAACCAACAAGTTTTTGTCCTCCTTCTCCTCAGGACTTCTTTAGGTTCAGTCCCCTCCCTCTTTCTCTTCCTCGTCTCCTCTATCACAGTTTGTGTGTTTTTTGTCTCCTAACCTTCCTGTGTCCTTTAACCTTCTGACGTCTTGCTGCTCTTCCTCTCCTCTCAGGGTCAGTATTGACCCGGCCAAACGGCAGACGGCCAAAACAGGGCCTGCCATCCCTCTACCCAGGGAGGAAAGACCCTTAGTAAGTCTTTTATAAGCCTGTCCTTCCTTCCTTCCTTCCCTCCTTCCTTCTCATCATCCTCCGCCATGTTTTTTTTCTTTTCTCAGCCTGTCCTCATGTCCATACATTTTAATATATTCTTTCCCTCTCTCTTTTTCTTCCTTGTCGTGTGTTCATTGAGGAAATTTTCAGATTCCCATTTTTTCTTTCAGATTCAGGAGCGGAAGATATAGAGAGTTGTAGGAAGATGAAGATCTAGCGTAAGGGGCTGTTTCAATCCCTCAATCTCTTCTTCTGAGAAAGTCTTGAGTTGACCCCCCTCCCCCCGGTCTGGTCCTATCACAGCCTCTGTGACCGACCCCCTGCTGTCTGTCCTGTCTGTCCACCTGTCCTCTTGTTGTCCAGTCTCTGGAGCTGTTGGGGATTTTAGACTCCCTTCCTCCTCCACCCTTGTCCTGTTTTTCTTTCTGTTCTTCAGGCTGCAGTGCATGCTGGGAGCCATGTTAACCATAAACCCGTCCTGTGAGAGGAGCAGGGAGCTTTATGCTATTTTTGCTTTGTCTAATCTCTTGAGATATTACTCAGACATTTTCCTGGTGTTAGTAGTGGTTTCCTGTCTGCCTAACCGTTTTCACCCAGTGAAAGCAGCACATTAGAAACACTGTTTCTCTGTGCTGGTGTTGCTATCTTTAGGAAAATTATTTTCTGGCAACATTATGGATAAAATCCCTCACAGCGTATGTTTTATTTTGATCTGTCATGATAAAGAACCTTTTTTATGAAGGATAATTGAGAAAAATCAGTTAATGGAAAAATAACCAGACAGAAATGCAAGTCTTTGTCTAATCGACAATATACATATTCAATATTGCCATGAAGCAGTCTAACGTATTTAAGATAAGATAAGCGGGGGAACTCAGGTGTGGCAGCACAAAGACAGAAATATGTACAGATGAATGGGAAAGTAAAAATATAACAATAAGATACTTGCAACTAGGGTAAGTATAGAAGTATTTTTATGCTCTCCATATGTTTCTATTTTTAGCACTTATCTGTTTTATCATGTAGCAGTTAGGGATATATGGGTAAATATAAAGTGCAATACAAATTAAATTTTTTATTATTATTATTATTAGAAGTAAAAAATAAACTATAGAAGAGCAACTGAAGCCAAAGTTACACGTAACCAAGTCCAGTATATATGTAAACAGCGTACCACAGAATATATAATTAACAGTGTAGTAATTTAGTGTTTTAATATAATATTATACAATACAGTAGAGTGTAGAATGTAGTAGACAGTATAACATATTAACATAATATGGTATGATTATAGTATTGATATAGTGCAAGGTGGTATATAATACAGAATACATTTATTACCTAATACACAGGGCGATATTAAAGCTACCCTCTCTCTGTACCTCTGGTGCTGTATATCTTGGTAGAAGCATTAGCTGCCGTTTAAAAAAAACGATATTTCTCTTTTTATAATTCTGATTTGTTTCGACGAGTGAAAGATAACGAACTAGCAACTTCTGATCAGAAACCGTTTATTTAAAGACAAACTTTAATGCACAGCTCTTCCGATCTCGACAGTCATAGATGCAGCCGATATTCAGGAATTATTTTTTTTTTTAATTGTTTTTCTTGTAGACTTTCAGAGAGCTCGTGATTTATACGTTCATGATGCAGGGACAACAGTTTGGACACTAAGCCCAGGGCTGTAGTGCTGCTTGGTAGGTACCGGAACGCACCGATGACACGTGGACGGCCGGCTCGTAGCGACGGTCATTTAACCGCTGTTCTTACAGCCGTAGCTATCAAATGAAAGGATGTTTTGTTGCCTTGAAACTAGAGCTGGGCAATATGGAGAAAATCAAATATCACAATATTCTTGACCAAATACCTCTATCAGTATTGCGCGATATTGTAGTGTTGACAACTGTTGCTTTGACAAAATATCTACACACTTTGATTTAAGATAAATAATCTTCAGTAATGAGAATATAATGACTAAGTGGGTAAAGTTCAGAAAATGACATCACTTTACTGTAATGCAGCCTTTAAAACCAGGAAAAGACACCAGTAATGTCATATCTCTATATTACAATATCCCAAATCTAAGACTACATCTAGTCTTATATCCCGATATTGATATAATATTGATATATTGCCCAGCTCTAATTGTAACCTTTACTAGCTAACTATAGACTGAGAAGAAAACTATTTAAAGTCACAGTGCTGAGCCAAAGCTACCGCCAACTTTTAAGGTGGAACACTTTTTATTTTAAATGTCATCTTAAATGTCAATATGTTTGACCATTCTCTTCATTTGTGTTTATTGTCTCTCTTGCATGACATACGCTTTAGTAATTATTGGATCTTAAAGCACTTAAAAAACTACCACACAAAAACAACTAATTATGCAAACACTGCAAATATTCTGTTTCCTCAATTGGACTAAAGGGTGGCGGAGCATTGTTCCGGTGTGATGGCGTAATCCCCTGGTTAACCATCACATGTTTTGGTAACACTTCACTTGAAGGTATCTACATAAGAGTGTCATGAACACATGACACTGTCATGACACATGAACCCTAACCATAACTTAAGTCATGACAAAACTGAATGACACTTACTAAAAGAAGCGTTACGTCATGGACGTTTAGGACTTGTTTAGAATGTGTATGACACGTTCATGACTAGGATGTGGGGAAAAAATTGATACAGCATAGAATCGCGATATTTTCAGTGGTGATACTGTATCGATACACAGTATTAATCATTGATTATATATTATATGTGTTGGTCAGTTTGTCCCATTTTGCAGAAATAACATTGAAGTGAGATGAACCAACAGAGAAATGTTTCTTTTTGAGATAAATGTTGACAAAGTTTCCTTTTTGGTCATTTGAAATTGTGAAAAATTAGAAGTTGGAAAATAGGTTATAAATTGCAATATATTGCAGAATATTGCAATATGTTTAAAATCGCAATAATATCGTATCGTGGCATAAGTATCGTGATGATAATGACACTCTTATGTAGCTACCTTCAAGTAAAACAAAACTCATTTTTTTGACACGGTTGTGGAACTACATACAATCTATGCACAAAAGCATCATACACACACTTTTTTTCTATTTTAACTCTATTTCCATGAATTAGAAGTCATGTTTGGCCTCACATCTGACTGTTAGATCATGAAAGGCTCGTTGAGCCTTATTTTTGAGAAGTAAAGTATGGCTTTCTGTCACTGAGCATGTTGCTGCCTCAGTCACAGGGACACGGTCGTTGTCAGGCAACATTTAGTTTTATTTTTAGAGCCGCGACTTTCTCCCTTTTGCGAGGAGCGTTTCCCTTCTCCATCAACCCAGAAATGTCGCTAACGTGTCCTAGTTTTGTTTGTGGACGCAGCTTCCCCACTTTTCCTCATTATCTTTTAACTTTCAGATGGAGTTCTAGTCTGTAAAAGGAAGATGAGAACAAAGACCCAGTCAGAATACAAAATCTAAAGTTCAGCGATCAGCGCTGTCCCTCACGAGAGATAATAAAGCTTTAAAAAGGTGATCATTCACAAAACTATATGAACATGATATGATCGCATTCTAAATGAATACTAAACACCATTTTTATTTTTTAAGATCATTTTAAACCGGGAAACAGTGGAACCTCAGGCATGAAATGTTACTCCGTACAGCTACGAGCCTTTTCTGGAGCGTATAACCGCGTCTCATGGTCTTCTTTAGAGAGATGTGAGATTACACAGATTTTGTTCCACTGTTATGCATCAGATGGAACATTAGGATAGGGTTAATAAGCTCATGTATATAGTTTTTTTACGTAATTGTTTTTTACATTTGCTAATTCATATTATTAAATGTAACCAGATCTGCTACCTTAGAACCCCCAAAAATGAATGAAAGTAAAAGAAAATCTAATAATAAAGATTAGAGATCTTTTTTTTTTTTTTTCAAGGGCGATACCAATTATTAGTAGTTAATTTAACTAATAAACGATATCTGGAATTCCACAAAGTCTTGCTTTAAGAAATTACTTAATCAGTCAGAAACAGTCAACATAATCCCCAGTAAGAGCTAGTCAGATAGCGTTGTGGGGGTGGGGGGGGGGGATTAAGTCAGACTCAGTGGTGAGTGAATCCAAAGCAGAGGGACAGACACAGAGCTGTAGCCGAGCCAGATTAGAACACTTTTCAATGTATTAACTTTATCGGTTATCAGGCAAATACAACGCAGGTACAGATCATCTGCAAACTGCCAAAAAATGGCCGATCACGGGCCCCATGCCGATGAACGGTCCCACGGCACCCTCACCTCCCTCCGTGTAAACACCTCCCTACCGGAGTCTCACCTGTCGGCTGGAGTCCATCTTGTTGTTCTGCTCTTATTTATTTGGGTCGACACAATCGCACTGGTTCCTGAGATGCATCTCTGTGTTTTAGGAGTGTTTCTTTCTGTCTGCTTTAAAGTGTTGGCGTGAGTTAGAAATCACTGTCTGAGCATTCATCACTGTTTTTATTTTTCCCTCATGACTCTTCACTGGAAGGTCAACAAAAGAATGACTTCCATCTCTTTGTGTTTTTGTGTTCTTCGGTGGTGGCTCTCGTTGTTTCACATCGGTGTCACTGTCCTGCTTATTTACACGTCATATTGTCTGTTTTTTTTTTATTTATTTTTTTAATTGTTTCTTGTCGTGCACAATCCACATCTTTTTTATCTTTTTTTTTTTCTTCCTCCTCCCCGTCTGATGTTCTGATGCACCTCAGAGTCTCAACCGAATTTGAGAGAAACGGGAGACTTGAGGGCTCAAGGTGAGGTTAACCCCCAAATATGTCGGTGGCCCCTTAAACATTCCGTTTGTCCCTGTCTTTGCCAGGAGGCGCTCTCTGCTTCGGCATGTGTTGCATTTCTGAGTGTTTTGGCTTGTTTTCTATTGTATTGTGTGCATGGCTCTGTACTCGTGTGCTGCTCTGTTAGCATGGCATATTTGTCTTGTCAACTTGAAAAATACCTTTTCCCCCCATCCCAAAAAAGGAAAAAAAACAACCTGCCATTAATAATACAGCATGGATGTGTCTAGCCCTAGTTAACATTACATTCATAGTTACAGAGCTATGTTTTCTGGAAAATGAAATACGGATATTTAAAAACACTTTATCCTCAAAGACTCCTTTTCATCATCTGGATTAGAAATAAATTCCGCCCACTGTTGATTAACTAGATTTATTTAACCCATTTAAACTCAATTTTCTGTCATTTTGGTTCATTTTAAAGGACACGAATGCAGGATTTCTGTAGAACAACTTTGTCCCTTGCATTGACACACAAGTTTAGGTTTTAGTTAAATTCTAATGAACTTACTGAACTGAACTTTAAGCATCTTAAATGGATTGAGAGTTTAATATTCCTTTGCTCACTTTGTACCGCACAAGAAAGATACACACAATATTTAGTATGAATAAACTAATAAAGTAATGAATAGAAAGTGGGCCGCCTTGGGGCATAACGGATTGGCAGCTTGCTGTGTCACTGCATCGTCCCTCGGATGGATTTGGGCACAAAATTGCCCAAAAAAAAAAAAAACTCAAATATTACAATATTCTTGACCAAATACTTCGGTGTCTATTGCGACGATATTGTATGGCTGACTATTGGTGCTTTAACAAAATGTTATTTACACGATGTTTTTGCTAAATATTCTCCAGAAATTATTTAATGACTTAGTGGGTAAATGTAAATAATAGAAGAGCTAGAACAGTCTGGTAAATTCAGGAAATTACGTCGCTTTACTGTAATGCAGCCTGTAAAACCAGGAAAAGACACTTAGCATATTACGATGTTTCAATATATCCAAAATCTAAGATGATATCTAGTCTCATATTGCGAGATTAATCAAAATATTGCCCAGCCCTAATTTGAAGTAATATATAGATGGATTTACCAGATAATTAATCTTAATTTTGGTTCATGTTGTATAAATTCATCAGTAATGTATGTCGTTTTCAGCCACCTGAAACAAAACCAGACAAACTTCTTATGAGGTTTGGTAGAACAGTTTCTATCCAGATGGTTAAACGAGTCTTTTAAAGGATCTGGAAACTTTCAGAAAAGTGTTTTAATCTTGTCAAACAATATTGCTGTTTCTAGTTTGTTTTTTGTTTTTTGGAAAAATGAATGCTGAGCTTTGTGACTGGAATGCAATGATGCTACTGTATGTGAGGGGCTTGAACTTGGGGTTGGTGGGTGTGTCCTAGTGGAGACCAAAACACACCCAGCCACGTGCCAAATGGATTTTTAAAAAGAATAGTTTTTAGACATTTTGGGAAATTCGCCTGAGAGTTAGATGAGAGGCCCGGACAAGAAATAATCCAGTAAAACCTAAACATGTCATTTTCCCCACACAAGATAAACATGGTAATTGGTAGCTGGGATTTTGTTACCTTTGGACAGAGCCAGGCTAGCAGTTTCCCCCGTTTCCAGTCTTTGTGCTAAGCTAACTGACTGCTGGCTGGAGCTTCATATTTCTCATCCAGACATGAGAGTGGTATCCATCTTCTGATCCAACTCTCAGCAAAAAAAGCGAATACAAGCCTAAACGTTCAAACTATTCCTTTTTACATTTTGACCAGCTGCTTTGACTGATGTTACACCGTATGGTTAACGTACAAAAGAATAAAACATCCTTCCGTGAAGCAGTCAAAGCAGCTTGTGATGAAGAAACAGCCAATCAAATCTGCCATACTAAAACTTATCTATTTTTATTTTTTTTTTTGTGCGTGTTTTTTCCCCCGACAGTCGCCATGTACCTGGGGATCAAAAAGGGGAAAATAAAGACGGTAAACCCCGCTCCCTCAGATTCACTTGGAGTATGAGGACCACCAGCTCCATGGAGCCTTGTGACATCATGCGGGAGATTCGCAAGGTGCTCGATGCCAACAACTGCGACTACGAACAGCAAGAGAGTTTCCTGCTTCTTTGCCCACGGGACGGGTGCGCGAGAACCTGGTCCAGTGGGAGATGGAGGTTTGCAAGCTGCCCGTCTCTCCCTCAACGGCGTCAGATTCAAACGGATATCCGGATCATCCATCGCTTTCAAAAACATTGCTTCCAAAGTTGCCAACGAGTTAAAGCTATGAACAAAAGGGGGTCAAAAGTATACATATATATTTAGAAGTATTTAAGCTGTACAATCATCCACGTAGCAGTTTCCAAATGTCTCCTTTTTTAAACAAGATACAGAGTATGTATTGAATATTATAATGTATAGATTAAGGCTTTTGGCAATAATCACTGAATTACCTACTAATATCTCAGTCTATTCTGGCCACACGGGGTCGACAGTAACGAGTTGAATATGATTTGTCATGCTGTGAATGTGGACGAAAAAAAAAAACATTTTTAGTCTTATTTATTTCATCTTTTTTGTTTTGTTTTTCTCTTCTCTAAAGGAAAAAATGACGTAGCGTTTTTGTTTGTTTTCAGTGTAAATAATGTATCTTTACTTTCAAGACGGCTTCACTGCAATACTTGTTTTGTTTTTCTTTTGTATTTGGTTAAAGAGTAGAGATGCTGGGGAGTCCGTGTAAATGCTCACTTGGTTGAAGGCTCACTCGTGTCTCAATTAAAGTGTCTGTCAACTTGAATGTCTCACGCTGATTATTTGTATCTGGACAAGATAAAAATATAAAAAGAAGGTTGATTCTGTTTTGCTGGTTCTGTGTGGAGCTTCATTCCAGTATTTAAATGTATGTTTTCAGTGTTTGAAGAAAAGGAGTGAAACCCGGGTTTTGCCCATGTTCAAAAAGGAAAAAAATAAATGGATGGTTTAAAATAAAAGCCTTAAATAAATGTGGGCTTGTACATTATAGAAACACTGTCTGTGACTTTCTGTTTAAGTGACTATTTTGAAATCTGGTTATTCTTCACCTTTACACTTTGAGATGCTGAACTGAGACTAGTTTTTTTTTTTCCAAAAAGGGATATGTAGTATTTTGAAATGGAAAAGTACTCTTGGCTGTATTGTCTCTTTCGCATTACTGAGTCTCTGTAAGCATTCTGAGGTCTAAAGACATCTTTGTGTTGAGGTTGTTAAGTTGGGTGGAAACAGTTTAGTTATCTAGACACCCAAACTACTAATTCAGCCCAGTTGGAACCCAGATACAAAGATGTCTTCAGGACTACAAATCCCAAACACCTGAAATGTTAGTTACTACTTTTAAGTTGTTGAAGCAGTTTCAGAGCTCAGGGTTTCTGGTTCTTCATGTAGTTCAGTTCTGGATTTGTTTGAAGCTCCTGTATTCTGTTTGACATATTTCTAACTGTCCCTTCACTACAGCTGGGCGGGAAGTCATATAACATGACACAAAACTGCTAATTATCCGCTAAGATGCTTATGGTATGACTGTGCAGAATAAATACTAATGCAATAAAGCAGTACTCCAAATATTTATCACTGCACCTCCATAAACTTGGGAAACAAGGGCAGCAGGTGGAGAGATCATAGTCTCTAGCATGAGTCAAGCTGCAATAACAAGACCCTACATTTCCCATAGTGCAACTCAGTAGCGTACTGGACACGCTTATCTCAGAAACTTACATTTGTCCCGATTTAATCTGCTTTGCTAGAGTCTGTAACCATGGTTACAGGTAATAGCAGTCCAACGTCAATAACCTCATAAATCATATTTTTTGGTAGAAGTGATATTTCTATCCATCTATCTTCATCCACTTATCCGGTTTTGGGGGTGGGGGGGCATCAGCTCCAGCAGGGGACCCCCCAAACTTCCCTTTCCCGAGCCACATCAACCAGCTCTGACCACCCACGGCGCTACCATTGGACCCGGGCCGGGTGGGCTTGGGCCCACCCATTTTGACCAGGGCCTATAGCGAGTAGTGTGTGATTTTCATTCTAGCAGTTCATCCAATAAGCAGCCCGAGGAAAGCGTTGGGTGAAAGCTTCTCAGCCAATCAGCGCCTTCTACCCCACATGTGGACTCCAGAGCCATAGAGAGAGAGAGTTGCCACACTCTTTGATCTCGCTAGCGGGGTGGTCACGTGGTCCATGTAAGCCTGCATAGTTCCAAACACATGCCGCGCTGTCATGGTCTTCTATGGGACTGACAGCAACGAGTGTGATATTGAATTGTAAATATGAATTAACACACATACCCAAGTACTTGTTTCACTGTTATTGCTTTATTGCATATTTGTAAATGTTGCCAGAGTTTTACTACAACACTCACTATAAAAACACTACAAAGGACAATTAAAAATGATAACCCACTTCAGAGAATAGATCTGTAGTATAATAACATAACAGAAGGTTAACTCAGGACACTTTCCATGCAGAGTAGGTCGGGACCACACTCTATAATTTACAAAGACTCAACATTTCCCCCCATTTATATAATTATTCTGAAGAAATAAGCCACAGGAGAAATCATTTTTTATAATTTTTCTGCTGTTTGTGTCTAGCAGCTGTGTCGGATTCAATTTTATGTTGATACAGTTCTTCTGTCATTCTGAATTTCTAAGTCTAATTCTGGACAGTACCCTGCCCATCGTGCTGGGTAAATAAATGGAGAGTGAAACCTCCAAAGATATAATTCTGTTTCAGTCTTTTTGTGTATTGAACGTTCAAAAGATATAAATGAAGTTAGGCTTACTGCCAAGGTGTGTGTCTTTGTCCTTCAGCACTGAGCTGAGGACAGCGACACAAGAGC
>JABXJD010002950.1:0-39687 GCA_013375575.1 Percina caprodes
TGATGCAAATCGCCCCCTCCTGGAGGCAAGAATTTATTTTCCTAGGAGGGCGAGCACCGGGGTAGGCATGGTCCGTCCTACTCTCCCTCTGATTGGCTAGCAGTGCACTGGTTTTTGTTGGCTAGAGTTAGGCTAGGGAATTGTAATTGGTTAGGGTTAGGGTAAGAATGGCATGGTAAGCCAATCAGAGGCGGAGTAATGCAGAGTAGGGCGGGACATGCCTTTTCTATCATGGAGAAAAAAAGAATATTGGTCCTGTGTTGCTATGGCAACGTATGTTTGAAACTAGTGTTAATAGACTTGTCTGAGTATAGCTAGCTAGCTAACTAAGTGCTTACTGGTGTGCTAGCTACCTTGTCAAAACTACCGAAACGTTGCCCGTCTACAAGTGTTATTTGCGCAATATATACGATGGTGAGCAAAGCGTTTTTTTAAATAAATTAATTCATCACAACCATGTGGGTTCATAGTAAGCTGTGACAGTACAGTAAATAACGTTAGCCGTTAGCCCAGGGCCCTGTTTTGTGTTTCTCATGTGTTATCATTAACGTTACATTAATTAGAGACCCAGACTGGAGCTGTCTATTTCCCAACAACAATGTTAAAGATATATACAATGCTCCTAGTAAAAAATAGTTTTATCTTGTTTCTATTATTTTGATTTTTGTCTAGCCTCCCAAAAACAAAGGCTCAAGTAAAAAGCCTGCTAAAGCAAAAACGCCCACTCTGATAGATGGCCTTACCAAGGAGGAGATGTCCAAGGAGCAGGTCAGAGCTTAAGTGTTTTTTTTTGTATTATTATTTTTTAAGTGTAACGTTAGAGTGATGCTTGAATGTTTTATGTCAGAAGGAAAGACATGATTCTGTACATTAAAGCAAGTTGGTTTTGCACTTCCATACAGCTGGGGGACTTCCAAGAGACAATGTTAAACAATGGTTAAAAAACAATGCAGCATAGGTCAAGATATCCTGACTTTCAGTTGTATGGGTCAAGGTTTCAAAACAATGTATAGGCCTACTACCTGGAGAATCCAAAGGTGCATCCCACTTCCCTTAAATTGCATCCCAGGCTCCTCCACCTGCCTCCCTTCCTCTTCTTAGTTCGTCCCACCAAGGAAGCTCGGGAAAGACAGAGGAAATCCTGGGAGGAGAGAGAAGGAAATGAAATGTTTTAGAGGGATTAGATGTTCTTTCCTTACATCACATTAATTTGTGGAGCTATCAAATATTTATGTGAGATTAGGGATGGATCTCACTTCACTTATTTGATAGCTCTTAGGTCCTTGGCTGAACCGGAAGTTCTGGCCCTCCTTCGTAAAGGCTGTCTCAAAGCTCTTTTTCCTGCCCTGAGGAGCGAGAATCGTGCTTTGAGGAGGGATCTCTGAGAGCTATGAGCGAGGATGTGTGAGAGCAGCCTTCCTGGAAGTTGCAGCTGAAGGCCGAGGCTAATTCCACCCATACAGCTGACGAATTCATGTGACATTTTAAAGGAAAGGACGTCTCATCCTACTAAAAACACATTTCTTAATTTCCTCTCTCCTCACATGACTTCCTCCCTCTCTCCCGTGCTTCCTTGGTGGGAAGGACTAAGACCCGAGGAAGGGAAGCAAGTGGAGGAGCCGAGGATGTAATTTAAAGGAAGTGAGATTCACCTTAATTGTCAGAGCCTCCCTGCCTGATATATTTCTGTCAAGCTCAAACCCCCCAGTTTTTATTGCAGGTATTTTGTCTGAGACTTTTCTCCAGAGCCACAGAACAATGGTGGCCTTTCCAAATTCCCAAATTTGTACATCCTCAACTCCTCAATCATCCGTCTTGTGGCCCGGAAATATTTCTCCCTCGTTCGTTCTTATCACATTATGCCACTTTGTAAGCTGAATTCATAGTAAATATAGAAGTTGTCATGAACACTGTTCATCTGACAGAGATCATAAAATACAGTGTATAACAAAACAATGAACACCTGATACAGCTGTGCCGCACATCTTATTTAATTGACATCGCTTTAAACAACTGTTCCGAGGCAAAGATTTCTTACGTTTGTTAAATACCTGTTGCCTCGACTCCTCTCTCTTGAGTCTCTTCCATAAACTCATTGGCTCAAATGTCCTGTGGGCGCGACTAAGGCGCAAGGAGAGGAATCGAGTAGAGGTGGGGATGCAAAAACTGGTAATTGGGAAAAGCCTACAATATGTCTGATTTTACAGTGTGCCCAATGTGAACGGTAAATTGGACTTTGACATGTACAGTGGGTTGAGTATCCCTTTAGGCTAAATGAGGCATTAAGCTGTCATTTAAGTTGTTTGGCTCAGATATGCCCACACTAAAATATATTTCTGTATTTGAAGCTGGAAGAGCACATTGTGCGCCTTCGAGAGGAGCTGGACAGAGAGAGGAAGAGAGAGAAACTACTTTCAGCTGGAGAGGGACAAGATCCATACCTTTTGGGAGATCACAGATAGACAATTGGAGAGATCAAGGCTGAACGGAAAAACTTTGATAAGGACATTGAAGAGGCTGAGGCGTCACCAAGTAGAGATCAAAGTAAGGTTATTACACAAGTTCTGTAGCTACACAGTGAAATTGCAGTGTAGTTTGTTATTTGTGAAGATTATACATGGACAGATTTAATGAGTGAATCCATTTTATATTGCACATTTGATCATTTTTCCCCACTAGGTGTATAAACAGAAGATGAAGCATCTCCTGTGTGAGCACCAGAACATGATCTCTGAGTTGAAAGCAGATGGGTTAGTCTCCACTCAGGTGATGCAGAAAGAGCAAGAAGAATTAGAGAATCAACTTCAAAAGGACATGAGGGCCATCATGGTCGACATGCAGGAGCTCGACAATGAAAACCTTGTCAGGGAGCTTGAACTGGTTGGTAGTACACACTATTTTTTTGCAACAATTAAAGATCTGTGAATTTTTTGTAAGCATTAATGCTTCAAATCCCAGTTTGGTTGTTATCTTAACAGAAACATAATGAGGAAATTACTAAAACAAAGAGCACCTGTATAAAGCAACTCACAGGTAAAGAACTAATCTCATTTTGAGTTGAATTCAACACCCTGTGCTGTCAAAAACTAAATGAGAGCCATCATTTTGTGTTGCTGTTGGAGTAGAAATCCAAACCAAGTATGAGAAGAAGATGGAGTTGCTGCCAAAAGAGCTGGACAACATGAGAAAAATGCGATCATTGAGAGAGGATCATTGGAGCAGCCACATCAATGCTCTTATAGAAGACCACAACAAAGCGTTCAGTGATGTTCATGCACTTGTTAATCGCATGCAACAGGATTTGGAGATAAGCGATTTACTCAAGGTATACGTGCACATAGTTGGTGTTCTGTTTAAACTGTTTTCTTTAAATTGATCAATTCTTTAGTCTATAAAGTGGAAAAAAATGCCCATGTGTTTAAATAGCTTTTTTTGATTGATGATCAATTTGTTATCCAATTCAACGTAATATAAAACATAGAACAGTCTTCAAATTTGAAAGGGTTTAACTTGATAATGTTTGGGATGTTCTCTTAATAAATTACTTAAAATTGTTTTTTCTGTCATTTGACTCATTGTTGCAGCAATAGTTATGATCCAGTTATGTTTTTTTCCCTATGGCTTCTTTTATTGGCTTTTCTTAGGAACAAATTGAAGAGTTGAAAATGAAACAGAAGGAGAAAGAAAAGGACCTGGTTCGTCTTTTGCAGGATAACAAAAGTCTTGCTGAGATGCTCTCAAAAGTCGGAGAGGAAAGTGCTGAAAATGAGAAGAAAATGAAATACTACGCAACTAAAAAGGTTGTTAATTTTTTTTACTTTTTACTGAGTTTAAACTGTTGCAACTTTGTGCATTGATATTTGTTCGCTACCAGTGACTTAATTGGTGCTTTGTGTGGCATGTGCCTTAGTAACTGACATGTAACATGTTGTACTGTACATGGGCACAAGGTCATTTTGTGACGTTGTTTTTGACAGGATGCCAAAGAAAGGGTAAAAAAAAAGGAGCTGGATGATCTGAAATTGGACTACGAGACACTGGAACAGCAATTCAGCAAGGTAAACGCTAAGATTGAGTTCCACTGTATAATGTTATGGTAATCTATTGAGTGGCTGGTAAAAAAAAAAGTTCACTTTTGGGCCCTGCTTATTGGTATTTACAGTATGTGAATGTTTTTGTGTACGTGCACATGTCAAACAGCTTCAGCTGGAAAGGGACGAACTGTACACGACGTTCACTCAGAATATTCAGAAGGTGCAGCATGAAGCAGATTTGAAGAGCACACTGCTGGAAAGGAAGTTGAAGGACCTGACAGACGTGCTAGAGAAGACGCAGACTCAGCTTTTCTCGGTGCTTTCAGCCTCTAACATGGACCAAACTGCTCTTGATGGGGTCACTAAGAAAATTGAGGTTAACTATCTTGAAATAGTGTGTATTTTATGCCCCTTGTTTATACAAGACAATAAAAAAACATGTTTTTGCTTGTAGGAAAATCTTGACTCCAGTAATAAATCCATCAAGAACTTGCAGCATAAAAAAGCTCAGATTTCCCAGGTTAGTAGTTTGTTTACTTCCTGAAAGTGCTGTCATGCATTTGTTTAATTAATGATGGTGTTTAATATATTTTTGTAATGATATTTATACGTGTGTGTATCCGGCAGGCCCGTAAGGATTTGCTGCTGACCTACGAAGCAAAGCAAAGGGCTTCTGGGGTCCCTGCGGAGGAGCTTTTTCTAAAGCCCTTTGAGAGCAGTCTTGCTGGGAAAATTCTCTAACAACACTTGGATCTTGAGTTTTCCCCAAAATGAGAAGCAATGAATCCAAACAGACTGAACCATTTACTGCAACTCTCATTTTGTTTGCATCTGATCTTATTAGAATCTGACACATTTCTCATGTTTTCCTTTGATACAAATGTTGATGTTCGCTAACACAAAAATAACGACATGAAATATTGCCTTCTCTATCTCATAATCTTTATTTGGCATTTTGTAATTATGTGAAAATGGGAGTTTACACTTAAAGGTGTAAACTCACTACTTGATTTACGCTGCCCTCCAAAGGCAAAAGTAAGTAACTGCAGAAGTAGTGAAGTTTTTCAGACAGACTGGCAAACTGTGTAACAGACCCCTTAAAATCATTGTCATTGACCATTCATAATAACTAAACCTAATCCTCAAGGAAAACAGTATCTAAAAACAAAATGTGACACTACACTGCATTTGAACTAGTTTGTTAAAGAACATAAAGTCTTTATGGAATATTTCTCTTTTCTTTTATCCTTTCATCTATTGTTGCAATGTATTTTACTACTGCTGTGTGTCTGTCCATATATTATTATGATTTATATTTAATATGATATAATAAATTAATCTAGAATGCAATGCATTTAAATACGTGATTTAAAAGAAGCTTAACATAAGAGTCAGACACTGAGATGGCAGTAACTGATACTCTGCTAAGCTAGATACAGTAGCTTTACAAGACTAGTTGAGCTGTTTTTGGTCTCTGATCTTTATTGTGGTTACTGCAATTGTGCATCCTTTATGCGTAATTGTTTTTTTTAAATGGTAAAACAGATAGTTGTCTTAGCTAAATTTGGACCAAATATGTAGTTATCTCAACTGATATGAAGTGCAGACAACTCAGTCAATTTAACAATAAACAACAATCAGAATATGGGCTGCTCTAGTGTGGTCTGTTAACATACAAACACAACTTTGTTTGTGTCTTTTAGGGAATACCTAAGAACTTACATCCTTTACCTTTCATAAAAGCATAAACAGCAGCCAATGAGTATCCAACACGTTATTGTGTGTTATATATGAAAAAGCTGTATATAAGTATGAGTTTATATTTCCATTGGAAGAAGGTGGCTAAAAGTTGGACTTAAACCAAGTATTCCAATCTCAACAGCTAGTTTCACCAGCTGATTTCTTTTATGCCTGAGTTTCCAGCAGAGAGAGGAGGAACATATGGGGTGGATACAGTTTCTCATTGAATATTCCTGTGGTGAATCGAGCCCTGCTGCACTGAGTGATCGCTGTTCCCCACAGTATCAATAATACAGGAGGAAGTTATTGTCCCTGTGCAGGCCATAGTATCATACAGCTAAAGTAAGTGGAGGGAGGCGGTGGTCCTTTCACTCAGCCCTCTTGGGTTACAGAGCCTGTGGCAAGTGGTCTGACTCTGGGGAGCTGGCTGCTGTGCCCTTGCACAGGGCTCAATTGTAAGTCTGCCTGACCAAAGGATAAATGTGTCTAAACAGTGACAGCTTGCACAGTCTCTGCTGGCCCATCCGGTATTGTAAGACTACACCCCCAACAAACCCAGAGTCACAAAATGAGTCCCAGCTGAGAGACAGCTCAATAGGGAGTCAGTTAGTGCGAGACATTGGACAGTTACAGTGTGGGTTAGATATCCTGGGTGTGATTAACATGATCCAGATTTTCACCTTGTCTGAGCACCTAGCTGAGTGCCGTGACCTTCCTGTAGCCTTATGGTGCCCCAAAATACCGAACTGGGAACATAAAACAATATATACATCCAGATACAAGCAGTGACCTTAAAGACTGAACAGCAGGTCCTGTTTCAAGGGATTATGTTGTACCCCCAAACCTAACCACGCTGTTCTCTGCACATTGTTATAGAAAACATAATGTAGACAACTCATGAAATACGAAGCCATCCCTTAACTCCGGAGACAAAACGCTAGGGCCCAAAACAGCGCAAAGCACATAGAGAGAGATAGAGGACTCAGGTGGGAGGGGGACAGGAGAGAGTGAAAGGTAAAGAAAGTCGGAGTGATGGTAAAACAGAGAGTGCCACTCAGACAGAGGTCAGCTCCCAGTGTGTTGATACGGCTGGTTTAGAGATGCTGGCAAAAGCTTGAAAGGATACTTAAAGAAATTAATGGATTGTAACAGTTGGTGAGTTCTGAATTTTTATTGTTGAATTATTATTGTGAGTGATTACGGATATTAACAGATCTCTTTAAGAATTGTGTATTTAAATATCTTGCTTCATAGTCATAACTTTTCTTTGGTCACTCTTTTCAGTGTTGCACATGGACCTACCTTTAATACATCATAGTGTCATAGTTTTCATAAGTTAAGTACATTACTAATACATGTTTTAGTGATCGTGCAGTGAAAGTGGTAAGGTGATGTGGTGGCCAGTCATTAAGGTTTAATATCCCTCCGTTGAGATACTTTACTCCTTGAGTCCACCCCACTGCTGAAAATAAAAAAGCCACGTATGTTTAAACACATAGTTTTGTGAAATCAATAGGGAACGCAGTCTGAAGAGAAAGATGTGACACCACTGTGTCACTGTGCATGTTGCCATGGCTGAGAAAGGGCCAGGTATGGCCACTCTTACATTCACAAGCATCATAGTTTGTGCTGTGTTACTGGCACAAGGATCCCCTGGGAAGACACGTGAGTGAACCACCAAAACATTTTGCTGAATACAATATTTGTGTGTTTATTATTACATGTGTTTATTACCTGATGCTGGCTCAAGCTGTCTCTAATGGGACTCTTTCAGGAGGTGGTAAACAGGACCAGAGAGACACCATTCTTAAGGAGATCATTTCAAAATGGAGTACAGGAAGTGGTTGGAAACCTCAGAAAGCTCCTCCAGAAACAAACCAAGGCCAGTCTGAGCACCCTTGGGTGAGGAATATCATGGGGAGCCTAAAAACACTTGGTCTATTTCCCAGCAAGAACCTGCTTTCATTAAACAAGCCAATTGACAGGCACCGTCTCTCTGGCTTCCTCTACAACATCTCTGTACCTCCAAGAGATGGGTGCCGAGCTGGAGGAGGAACCGGCAGAGCCAGACCAGGAGCAGCTGTGGGAGAAGGTGCTGCATTACTTTCTTCAGTCTGAAGGGAGTGCGGCGCTGAACCAGTGGAACGGCCGGGTGCCACCCCGACCCAGTGTCAGAGTGCAGGACTGGTTTTTGTCCCTGCGGGGCAGCCCCCACTGGGACGGGCTCCTGGGGCTGATGCAGAGTCTGATCAGTGTATCAGAGCGTCAGCCCCACAGGCCCCTCTTAACTTTCTTAACTCAGAACTGGAGGACAGTAAGCGCTGTGTTTGAAGCTGCGCTGCAGGCTCTGCTCAGTGGGACCTATGGCCAGGCCAGTGCAGGCCTGCAGGGCTTTATCTGTGCTCTAAAGGGTCGTAGTGACTGTGCCTTCAGTGTAAGCTGGCTTCAGCAGCTGCTGCGTTTCCTAGAAACACGCAACTGGAAGCCTGTGGTCAGTTTACACCCAGCAGGGGAAGGTGCTGAACACAGGAGTGTGTTTGGACGTTTAAGGCCCTTCAGCTTGCCTCCTGAGGCCATGATGCAGGATGGGTTGTCTGGAAATAAATCTCTGGAAGACTTGATGGCCACAGAGGATGATCTAGACTCCATGCAAAGTTTCCTGCTGCAGGCGTTATCCCGTTCAGGTGGAGGAGAGCGAGGTGGCCAATTTGCACAGAAAAACCTTGCCCTGGTGCAGAGTTTGGATGGGCTGAGGAGGGGACTCCTGCACAGAGTGGGTAGTTCTGTCTATGATAATCTGAGAAAGAAAGTGTCACAAGTTACCATGGCGCTGCTTGATGATGTCAGCAGCCTGGTGGATGTGCCACAGCCCAAGACTCGGGGCCGGTGCTCAGTTGGTGAGTATGTGGGGTAATTGGCCTTAGAGATTGTTTGCACAATCTTAAGACATAAGAACTCAGTAACATTAGACAGAAAGCTGAGTTAAAAACGTGGCTCATTCCTCATCATTCAGTGTCATTCACACAATCTGATCATAAAATCATTATATATAAGAGCACCCTCCAGTACCAGATGCTGTGGATGCTTTGCAGCAGAGGATGATTCTGAAAAAAGCATGATATGACAAGTGTGCTGTTAACTAAATAACGTATCAATTCAAACGTACAAAAGGTTAAAGAAGTAAATCATGCATTGTCTAGATTGTATTTCGTGTTATTCACAGATGATACATCTTGTTAAGAGTCTCATATTTTTGGCCTTGGTTTCAGGGGTGATTCCAGAAGTTTTTAAGTGGGGTGGCACAGTGGGGGCCAATTATCAGTCAGGGGGGGCCCAAGGGATTTTATCAGCATACAGCAAAGAAAATCTGCTTAGAAATATAGGAAATATTGGCTAGGATAGAACAACACAATCTTATTTGCTAAACAAAACACATTAATTATTATTTATTTCATTTGTTTTTAGTGTTTTAACAAATTGTTTATCCAATTACAACACACATTTTCTTAAAGCAAAAAACTTGAATAGTCATCATGGAAACTGTTCATGTGACAAGGGCTAGGAAGATTTTTTTTCACAGAACTGTATAAAAATAACCTTGCTTCAAACTCCAACAAAGAAAACCTTGCTGTTCACAGTTTTCAGATAAGGAAACCAAACAGAAAATATAGCCACAAGCTGCGATTCGCGGGTTCAAACCTTTTCTCTCAATGGCAACTTCAAAGTAATTTCCCACATGTGGTCCAACGTCGTTATAAAACATACATCCTGCAGGCTTATAATGATTGGACAAACAGTGCACTTTGTTTAAAATGTCTACAACTGATTTGTCAAAAACATTTATTTTTAATTCAGTGTGATATGTAGCTCAGTCCAGCTCACGGAAATTTGAGAAAAGCAGATGACCAACACAAAAACAATTGCTAATAATAATAAAGCCGCAAGCTGCGATTCCAAGCTCAAACCTTGATTTGCGTCATTCCACGTTCAGTTATTGTGTATTTAAAGCGCCCCTAGTGGTCAATTTGAATGAGACTTGCAGTGTATGTGTGAGGTTATTATGTAGACATTTCCTGGAGATTTTGTTTATGGGTCAAACATTTAGTCATTTATAGCCTGATTTGCGCTACCTGCAGTTTGTTTACATTTATAGTGCCCCCTGGTGCTCAATTTGAATGAAACTTTCAGGCTGTGAGAGATATGTGATTGGACCATGAATATGTGATTTATAATAAAATGTGTATACTGCTAATCACGTATCTTGCGGTTGTAGCAACCCTTAACATTATAAACTGTCTGGGTGTATCTGGGGTTCTTATCTGAACATACGCTGTGAGTTTTGTGATGATTGGCCTTATGGTTGCTGATTTGTGTTCATTTATGTCCAAAGCCATGCCCCTTTCGAAGTTCATTGTCAATAACTTAAAAAGTAATTGAGATATGGGCATGATTTATACAACTTGTAAATAAGATTAATCCATTGATGATTCACTGAAAATGTGGTGGCAATCAGAGCTACGGAGTAGGAGGAGATCTCAAAAATGTGTTTCTCAAAAAATGTAAAATGGCAGGACCTCTAGGCGGACCTTAATGATCCTTGAGTTCTATTTCGTATAGGCTTCGCCCTCTAAGGGCTACGCTATTGGGTTTATCCCTTCGCGCATGCGCAGTCGTGAAGATTTTCTTTTCCCGCCCTTGCGTCCAGCACGGGCCTCAACTACGTCCGCATTTACTGTATATGTACACAGCGGACCCGTTGTTCGTCTCCCACTTTTTCTTCAAACGTCGCAGTATGAAGACAAGCTCAAGACTCTCCAGCGGTGCTCGCATCTGCCCCTCCTGCCGGACCGGCTACATCCTGCCGCCGGACCTCCACCCCCGCTGCGAGACCTGCCTCGGCGCCGTTCACGCCGGCCAGGCTCTCACCCGCCACGCCTCCTGCCAGTTTTGTGCCCGCCTGTCATCTAAAGAGCTAAATCGACGGGCGGAAACTTTTCTGGTTTGTCAGGCTGGTGGCGACGGGGACGGCAGCTGGGCAGACAAACGGGAATCCGGCGACACCCTGGAACCACTGGCGGACGGCGTTTTCGATGAGCATGAGTCCGCTGGCTCAGTTCTCTCGGACAACGCCTCCGTAACTGGTTTCCCCTCCTCCCCCCTGGGAGGATCCCCCCTGGGAGGATTGGGCCTTGAGACGGCGATTGACGCTTCCCACTGGAGCTCTCCCCGTCTCCCGAACGGCCAGGGGCACCGCTTAAGCGGCCTTCCCCTTTGCCTCAGTCGGCTCCAACCTCCACCGCTAAAGCTCTCTTCGCTGACCTGCCGGAGATCATCAGGAAGGCGGCGGAGCTGAGAGGCATAGCGCTCCCAGCGGAGCCGCCAGCCCCCGCTCGCGGCCTTTTGAGCGGGGATATTTACGCCCAGGAGCAGCCTTCTTCACGGGCACCGCTCTGGCCCGCTTGCGGAGCTTCAGCCTTTTGTGGAGGAGGCTTTTTCACAGCCTGGGAAACTGAAGGCTCCGTCTCTCGCTACGCCCGTTTACTCGGGTTCAAGGCGACACAGACGCGGATTTCCCTCGGTCCCTCCCCTGGAGGAGCCTGGCGTCAATTCTGCTCCCGAAAGCCACCTTTTTCGGCCACCGGAAGCCCACGCCTCCTCTCCCCAAGATCAAGTGTGCGCCCAAGTCACTGACCGGGCCCACCAATGTGCTGCCCAAGGGCTGGCGGCACAAAACAACATCGCCTTACTGGCCTCTGCCGTCTCCGCCATGGCCACAACCCCGGGCGCCCTTCCCTCGGAGCTGGCCACGGAAATTGGCAAAGCCATGACCGCCATCCTCACCCTTACCACGGCGTCCACGGTGGCGCTGTCATGGCTTGGCAGACTGTGGCCCAGCGAAACATCTGGCTCCACATGTCCCAGCTGCCTGCGGAAGTTAGACGCGAGCTTCTGTACGGCCCCATAGCTCCCGATGGACTACTTGGGCCCCGCCTACAGACTGCCACGTCTCATCTCCATCAAGCGGCGGAGGACGCGGAGCTCTACCCCGGCTCCTTCACAACCCCGCCGTCGCCATGACAACCGCCACAAAAGGAAGCGCCCCACAGCACCTGCTGCGGCTGCGTCTTCCCAAGCTTCGGCTTCAGGACCCCCACCTGGTCCCCCTCCGCAGCGGCAACCGGCTCCACACGGCCGGCAAGCTACGCGGGCCGGAGACCCATGAGAGCGGCTCCCACCTGGTCCAATCCGCCTCCCGAGCCACCCTGCAAGCAGCAAAGACGGTGGCAATGACGGGACGCGGGATCGCCTGTCACTCCCCAGCTGAGGGTTGGAAACACAACGGCCCCTTTAAGGGCCACACACTCACAACTAAAGAGCCGTTTCCCTCAGCCAAACAGCCGTTGTTTGCTCTAAACAGCGTGCTGTTATGACAGTCGTTCCCCACACAACACACCAGACCGCTGCTGCACGCGGCACCACTGCCTCCTCGCTATGCTGGCAGCGGGAATGATCCACCCACGGTGGACGACGCCGCTCAACCACCCCTTCCCCCACGGCGATGCCGGCGGGACAAGGGACACGTTAACCCAGTGTCCGCTCTCGCCCCACAAGGCGACGGCTGGCCACTGCCCTTTCGAAAAAGCCCTACCATGGGCTGGGCGACACAATCACTCGTCTCGCCCAGCGGCGGGATGGGCTCTGCGCTCCTGCTCGCCATGTCGGTGAACAACACTCAGATATGTGCTCGCCCGCTATCAGAGCGCAGCGCGCATGGGTCAGTTTGACACATGGACTCATGGATGTCAAAACTGATAACACGGGGTTACACACTCCAGTTTGCCTCCCCCCCGCCTCCTTTCGCGGGCGTGTTGGAGACTACTGTATCATCCCTAGCAGAGTCAGACGCTATGACGTCGGAACTAGAAGGGCTGCTGTTGAGCGGAGCTATCTCCGCGTCCCTCCAGGAGAGGAGAACGGGGGATTTTACTCTCGCTACTTTCTCACACCGAAGAAGTCAGGGGGACTGCGTCCCATCCTCGACCTGTCACAGTTCAATCGATACATCATGGAGCGCCCTTTCCACATGCTAACCGTCAAGCACGTGTTGGAATGTGTGCGCCGCCACGAATGGTTTACGTCCGTGGATCTGAAAGACGCTTACTTTCACGTCCAAATCATTCCCAGGCACAGGAAATTCCTGCGGTTCTCCTTCCAAGGGGCCCGTTTCCAGTACAACCGGCTGCCGTTCGGTACTCGCTAGCCCCCGCACCTTTTCCAAGTGCATGGAAACAGCGCTCCAGCCTCTACGAAAGAGGGGCATCAGAGTCCTCTTTTATTTGGACGATCTGCTCATCCTAGCCCCTCTCGGGAGCAGGCGGCGCTACAGACTATGGAGGTTCTGCAGCACCTGCAAACGCTGGGTTTTGCCATAAATTGGCGAAAGAGCGCTCTAGTCCCAGCACAATCAATAGTTTATTTGGGCGTGGACATGAACTCGATTACAATGAGAGCCAGGTTATCAGCACCGAGACAGGTTGCCCTGACCTCTCTGTTGTCCCGCTTCAGGCCACACACAACAGTGTCAGCGCTGTCAGTGATGCGGCTCCTGGGCATGATGTCCGCGGCACACACGGTGGTTCCCCTGGGTCTCCTCCACATGAGGAAGATCCAAAGGTGGTTTCATCGTCAACGGCTCGATCCCGTTCGCCAAAAATGGCGAATGCTGTCCATCCCTCATTCCCTCCGGTCAGACCTGTCATATTGGGGGAATCCCCGGACCCTGTCTTCCGGGGTTTCCCTGGGCAGAGTGACGTCATATATGACGGTGTACACCGACGCGTCCCTCACTGGCTGGGGGAATGTGCGAGTCACAGGTGGTGGGAGGGGACTGGCCTCCTCCCCTCTCCCCACATAAACTGCCTGGAGCTGTCCACGGTGTTGAAAGTGCTGAAACACTTCACCCCGGTGGTGACGGGAGACATGTCGTCGTGCGTACAGACAACATGACGGCGGCAGCGTACATAAACCGCCAGGGCGGCATACGCTCAGCCCAACTGCTGGAAATAGCCAGACGCCTCCTGCTATGGGCGCACAGTCATCTGCTGTCTCTCAAAGCAGTGTATATCCCGGGTTTTGAACCGGGCGGCCGACCTGATGTCGAGGGGAGGGCCCTCCCACAACGAGTGGAGATTGAATCCCACTATTGTTCAAACGCTATGGAACAGGTTCGGGGAAGCGGAGGTAGATCTGTTCGCTTCACGAGAGAACACACAGTGCACATTGTGGTTTTCCCTGAGCGCGCGGACAACCCTCCCCTTGGCGTAGACGCCTTCTCCCACCAGCCCTGGCCCAAAACCCTCCTATATGCTTTCCCCGGTTCCGCTGATACCTCGCCTCCTGGAGCGCATCCAGGAAGAGAACCTGTCGATTGTTCTGGTGGCACCAGAGCGCACGAGCGCGTCCTGGTTCCCGACCCTCGTTCAGTTGCTGGTGGCTCCCCCCTGGCAGATTCCGTGGCAGGGAGACGCACTGTCGCAGCTGAACGGCGCAATCTGCCACCCCGGTGATAACCTAGAGGCTGTGGGGCTGGTTGCTGAACGGGAACGCTTACAGAGATTGGGCTTGCCCCTGCCGTGGTGCGCACCATCCAGGGCTCCAGAGCCCCTTCTACCATAGCATGTTACGCAGGACGCTGGTCAGCTTTCCAGCGCTGGTGCACAGAGAGGGACGCGGATCCCACATCGTGTCCCCTGCCTCTTGTGTTGACGTATCTCCAAACTCTGGTGGATAGCGATTTGGCTCCATCTACAGTCAAGGCTTACGCAGCAGCCATCTCGTCCTGCCACGAAGGCTATGGTGAGAGGACAGTTTTTGCGCATCCCCTGGTGAAGCGTTTCCTAAAAGGGGTTAGGCGTCAAAACCGTCTGTTCGACCCTCACCCCCAATGGGACCTTGCTCTAGTGCTCCGGGCTCTGGGGAAGCCCCCTTTGAGCCTCTGGCACAAGCTTCTCTCAGAATGCTGTCGCTAAAAACGGCACTTCTCCTTGCTCTGACGTTAGCAAAAAGAGTGAGTGATTTGTGTGCACTGTCAATTTCCCCGTCATGCCTCTCCATTAGAGGGGACGGGGCGCAGCCACCTTACAGCCAAATCCCTCCTTCACACCGAAGATTCTAACTAGTTCTTTTCGGTCGAGGGTGTTTTCCCTCGCGGGTTTTTTCCCCCCGCCTCATGCCAACGATGCGGAGGAGGCTTCCCACCGGTTGTGTCCAGTGCGTGCTCTTTCTCAATACGTTTTACGCACGGCAAATATCAGGAAAACTCAGCAGCTGTTTGTGCATTATAGAGAACATTCCCAAGGATCAGCCCTCTCAAAACAGCGTCTGTCTAACTGGCTGTGTGAGGCTATTACTCAAGCTTATAGCATGGAAGGGGCAGAGCCCCCCCGCGACATCCGAGGGCACTCTACGAGGGCTCTGTCGGCGTCTGCGGCTCTTTTTAAAGGCATGGCAGTAGCCGACATCTGTGCGGCAGCCTCGTGGGCTTCCCGTGCCCTTTCATCCGTTTCTATCTGCGGGACATGTCTGAACCTTCCATGTCCAGTTCAGTTCTGTCCACAGTCAACGACACGTAATGCCGTGTTGGATGCGTGCAATAAAAAAAAAAAAAAGAAACTGTTCTACTGTCTCACCACTCTCATTCTGGAGTATTCTTGGTGAGACGCAGTTCTTAATCCCATACATGATCATAATCACGTTACATGCACGGAGATAATCATGTCACTCCGTCGCATGCACAACAGGGCTATTCACGCACAATTTTCCATTAATGATTAACTACTGCCATCATGTTGCAGGCCTTATGAACTTTTTCAGGCCACGCCATTGGCATGGCAGGCTTGATCAGAAGAATGACTGACTGAGCCTACATTGTTGTAGGGAATGTGGTCTATGTTCGGCTTGTTGGCCCTGTGTCGCAGGTGGCATAGACTACATCAGCTTCGCCCTAACCCAATAGCGTAGCCCTTAGAGGGCGAAGCCTATACGAAATAGAACGATAGTTACATGGGTAACTCCAGATTCTATTAGTATAGGCGTAGCCCTCTAAGGTACGGGCCACCTGCTCCCAGAACATTAGTTGAAGAAAAAGCTGATGTTTTTGGGAGACGAACAACGGGTCCGCTGTGTACATATACAGTAAATGCGGACGTAGTTGAGGCCCGTGCTGGACGCAAGGGCGGGAAAAGAAAATCTTCACGACTGCGCATGCGCGAAGGGATAAACCCAATAGCGTAGCCCTTAGAGGGCTACGCCTATACTAATAGAATCTGGAGTTACCCATGTAACTATCGTCTTGTTGTAGAGCACATTAAGCTGCACCTGTGTGAGAGATTTCAAGTCAATTGGACTTACGGTGTGGGGGGCGTGGCCTTTCACAGTTTGCATTTTGAAGCCTTAATTACAGCGCCACCATGTGGCCGATTGGGTTCATATTTCTATAGAAGCGCATGCGCACCATTTCCAGTTAGTCCCCCAAATTTTATGTTTCTAGCTAATTTCAGTTCACGGGAATTTAAACCGTTGTGATAGACACCAAATAATAATAATCGTAATAATAGTAATAACAATAATAATAATAATAATAATAATAATAATAATAATAATTAAAACAGACAAACATAGAAGGGTGCTACCGCTTCACAGTTTGAACCGTAAATAAATAAATGCTATATACAATTCATTTCTTACAGCAACAAGTGCTCTAGATGAGTTTAATATACTTCTAAGTGGCCTGATATCACCTGAAAGATACAGGAGAGACAGTGACAGTTCCTGACACTGCTTTACAATCTTTATAATCATCCTGGCCGGTGAAAGCATCTGTTGTTCGCCCAGCTAATCTTATCCTCTCACTGATGTCAGTAACATTATATCTTGGGCATTGTTAGATGAGCTGCACTATTGTATCAGGCATGATTGTGAACTGCACGAGCTCCGGTTGTTTTTAAACCTCTCATTCACTTTGATTTTCTGTTAATATGTGCTTTTCATTTGTCTTTTTGAAGGTGACCTGAGACAACTAATCCTATGGTAAGATATTTGAGGAATGTGTATCATTACATAATTGCAGTCCACATATTTGGCAGTAAATTATGATATAATTAGAATTCACATTTCTACCATTGATCTGTTCATGCACATGCAGGGGGATAAGACATAATGTGACGTGGAACACCCAGGCTTTGGGCGTTGGCTCCCATGGTCTCCCAAGCTCACTCCCTTTCCTGTCTTGCCCCTCTACCGAAACAGATGAACTAAGATCACGGCTAACACCGGCCCACTTATCTGCAAAAACAGGCCCCTCTTTACAAACAATCTCCAAACAAAAACGCCTTCATGACCTCTCTTCCACACCTCACCGCTCCCGCCTCAACCTGCCGCTAACAGCGAGAACGACAGAGAGCAACAAGCAGCAGAGAGAGATGGAGTACCACACCTCTATAGAAATCCTGGAGGCAGCGTGTAATGAATCCATCCCAGGCTTGACAGGCGTCTCCAACTTCACTGTCTTTCTCTACTGTAAACTGTTTGAAGGGGAGAACGGGTCAGTTAATCCTGCAAAGGCCCAGATGGGGCTCGACCTGCATGCCACATGCTCTGATGCAGCTTGGTACCTGTCTGCTGCTGAGGAGGACTTCCTTTGGGTTCATGTCTGCAGTGAGTACTTTGCCCATGAATTCAACAACACAGTGTGTGCCAACGCCTCTTTCTGGCTGCAGAGAGCACATCAGGTAATGGGTCACTTTTTAATGAGTGTTTCTGGTTTTGCTAAATATCTGTGGCATGACAAGACATACTGGGGACATGTGTATATGTATCTGTAAATTGCTTGTTCATTATAACTTTTTTTTGTGATCACATTTTTTAAATGTTTTTACATTCAGACAACATAACATTCACGAACAGTTACAAACAACACACTACGACATAGGAACGCGTTACTTGTTCATTATAACTTATTCTAACTTTAATATTTGCAGGCTGCACTGACAAAGGACTATCATTTTTTCAACCTGACGAGTATAGACGACCTGTGCGTGCAGCTGACAGGTGAGGCAACAGAAAGTCCGGTACTTGATGAGGACTGTCTGGCCCAGTTGGGCAGCAGGTTGCTTAGTGCCCAGGCTTTCAGACACTGCTTCCTGCCCAACAACTCTGTACTGATCTCAGCACTGTGCGGGAGTGGGTCCTTTGACTCGCGCCAATCCTTGGCAGAGGGTAGCTGGGCTGCCACCTACTGCTCCAAAATACACAACTTCTCCCATGTTGACACCATTGAGGAGACTTGTCAGTACAGGGTGTGGGCTGTGCATCATTTCACAAACTCCACCCTCCTAGAGCTCTGTGGGCAGACACACGGATTTAGAGAGTACATTTGTCTAAATGTCACACTCTACAATCAGCTGTTAACATCAGCGCCTCAGTTTGCTGACTTCTGTGCTGATCTTCAGGAAGAACTGGAGGGCAGGAAGTGCCTGCTGCAGAGGTTTTTTGACATGCTCCCAGCGCCGTATGAATTTGACACATCGCGGCTGTGTGTGGACCCGGCTCCAATGCTGGTGGAAGCTCTACACAAAATAAGTGTGTGTGAGGTTGAGGGAAGGGAGCGTGAAGGGTTTTTAGCGGCACTGGGATATGTGTTGAGAGTCCTTGACTTCATGGTGGGGCTCTCTTCGGGTCTGGACGAGGGGGAAAGAGAGGCGAGACAAGGTTTGGGTCAGGCCATCCTTCTCTCCAGTCTCCTTGACAACACCTCCTGGGCCGCACTGCAGCCAGAAGCCTCCATGAGCGTCCTCCACACCGTTGGAGTCTTCCTCCGCAGAGAGCAGAACGCCACTCTCAAAGAGGACCTTCTGAGCTGCTTCAGTGTACGCGCACACACACACACACACACACACACACACACACACACACACACACACACACACACACACACACACACACACACAAGCAAAGAGTAAATAACTTGTTTTACTGTTACATTAGCCTGTCCTGTGGGACCTCATCCAGCGGGACGACAACTCATCTGCTCTGAGGTTTCTTCTGCAGGTATTGGCTTCTGCAGCTACACTCACATTTAAACATTCACATCAGATCAGCTCAGTGAACTATAATTTTAGGTAAATCTCTTTGTCTCGCCAGGAGTACCTCCAGATGCCAAGAGACAGCATTCGCACTCTAGTGATGTCTGCTGAAAAAGATGATGTTAAAAGATTTCTCTCCCATATGCATCAAAGTTGGGACCAGCTACAAGTTGAAACTGGCCAGGTTTGTTCTCAAACTCCCAACAAAACAGAGTGTACTATTATTGATTGACACTTTCTATTAAGTAAGTAAGTAAGTGTGCAGGTAAAAACTCACCTCTCTGTTGACTACAGTTCTACTCTATTGTAATATCTTGTGCTGTATATTTTATCTACTGTATGTCACCGCACTTGCATAGTTAGAGGCCAAATTGAATGCACATCAGTTTGTGTCCTGCTCTTTTGTTTTCTCTGTCAGGCGTCTCAAAAAGAGTTGCAGGCCATGGAAACAATGACTGCTGCTTTCATCCATAAGTTCCCCCGGGTGACCCCTGAATTGTTTGTGGACCTGTCTCAGTTTATTCCCTACATGTCTGTCTCTGACATCATGAGCTTCCCAGCCTCCCTGATAGTCAACGACAGCGTGTGAGTCACTGACAAAAGACAGTTGCGTTTAGTTTGATATAGCTTACTGTTCTGATGCTGAACAGCTTCTGTGTTGCTCTTTAGGTTGACAGCTATTCGTGAACACAGCTCAGGGATGAAGTTGCTGCAGAAAAAGGCCTTTGTAAAAAGACTCCTGCAGTCAAGTGTGGTGGGCGATGTCCCGACGTGGCCACCATACTTCCTCAGTTCCATCCTCCCACTTCTGCCTTACCTCCCAGTCAGTCATTTTCAGCAACTGACATCACATCAGGTAAAAATCTTCTGCTGTATCTCTCTCACAGATGTTAGTAATCTCAGACATGGTGAAGTGATTAGTAAAGCCATTGATTTGGGTTCTTACATGACCAGATGACAATTTACAAGGGAAAACTTAAATAAATGTGAACCAGATACTTGCATACAGGCACAATGACAAACTGATGTAGATTAGTTTAACAAGTATTAAACATATGTGAATCAACCCAGTTAAATCTTTATTGTAGATTTTTTGAGAAACATGCTATCCATCATCAACCACCAAAACATCAACTTACTACCTTAAATTTTGTTTTTGGCTTGTTTCAACATTTTATCTGTTGTCTTCTTTAGCTATCTCCTCTGGTAGAGTTGCTAGGCAACACTAGTCTGGATGTTGTAAGGGGGCGTCATGTGCTCCGGACTCTCTTCAGCAACAAGCTTCTTCCCGGTGATAACATATCAAGGTGGGACCCAGATACTTAATGTTTATGTCTACCTTTATGATCACTGAAAGGCTGACTCATCTGTTTACAGTACTTCAATATACTCCAATATGTTTCCACATGATGGTTCTTATACAGAGCTTCTGTCCTGCAGTCGGTGTTGATTTATGTTTGTGTTTGCCATCGTCCTATAATTGATATAAAATGTTTCAGAATCTGAGGACATACTTGACATAGGTGTTGCCCCTGTTGAAAAGATTATTTACTGACATCCAAGATTGGCGCCATAGTTTGTTTAGGTATTGATGTGTGGTGCTGTATCAGGTATGAGAAAATACATCACTTTTCTCTTCTCTTCTCTTCTCTTCTCTTCTCTTCTCTTCTCTTCTCTTCTCTTCTCTTCTCTTCTCTTCTCTTCTCTTCTCTTCTCTTCTCTTCTCTTCTCTTCTCGTTCTTGCTCTTGCTCTTGCTCTTGCTCTTGCTCTTGCTCTTGCTCTCTCGCTCTTGCTCTCTCGCTCTCTCTTTCTCTCCTTGTTTCCTGTCTGCTATACAATAAAGGCAAAAATGACCCATAATAGAAAACAAGTGATAGCAAATGTCTTTTTGTAGGTTAGGAGTCCTTGCATGTTACCTGGATCCAGTGGACCTAGGTTTATTTCTCAAGGACTCAGCTGTGTCCTCGACCCTCTGGCAGCAGCTGGCTCAGTGCATGTCCAAGGGGTTTATCAGTACCAGCGGCAGGGTAAACAGAACATGTTCTTTAGTAGCTCACTACAGAAAATCTGCTTTAAAATCTTCCATATCTGACTAACTCTGTTGAACTGTGTTTCACGTACAGCTGTCCTCTTGGTTGATACCAGCCATTGAGACCCTGAACATCAGCAGCATGGCTCCCGCAGAGCTGTCTGCCCTCAGCGGTCTGTTACCTCAGTTAGGAGCTTCCTTCCTACTGTCACTCCCCTCACAGCAACTCCTGGAAGTCCTCTCACAACCAGGATTACACAGATATTCCCCAGCACAGGTCAGCATGGAATTTGTTTTCATTTCATCATTCCTATCATGGGCGAGGTTGTTAAATGTTCTCCACAATTTTGTAGTAGATATTAGTAAGCTGTCGGTCTCAAGTGTAACTGTAAATGTATAAAAATCAGTTGAATTTACTTGAAAGTTTTCAAATTTAATTAAAAGATAAAACAAGTATTTTCTCTAAGATGCTGCAAAGAACTATTATACATTACTAAAAAGAAAAGCTTTGACAGTAATGAGCACTTTGGGGATTATTTGTCAGAATTGTAATTCATTTGCTACAGAGTTTCTAGAGAAAAGAGTAGGATAAACATTTAGAAAATATGTGACCTTTACCCAAAAACATCTGTTAATTCTTCAATACTTTCCTCAGGCTTTTCAAATGTTATCCAACATTTCAAAGGACACCAATGTAAGTAGACATTTTCAAAAAAATGTTTTGCTGAATTTCAGCCAGCTGCACTTTCATCACTGGGTTTTTATCTTCCTGCCAGCTCACCATGGATAAACTGTGCAGACTGAAGCCGTTACTCTCTGGTCTCTCCCCTGCTGTGCTCAAGGACCTCCAGTGGCCTGAGATCAGTGGAGCTGCCCAGTGCCAGTGCTGGAGAGCACTGCTAACTGAGCTTAAGCCTGGCCATAGAGCCATGCTATACAATGCAATGCAGGAGGTGACAGTGCTATTATCAGTCTTCATTAACACTTATCACTTCTCTTATCTTTTCATCTCTCCTTATAATTAGCTGTGGCTCACCTTGTTGTCACATTAAAAGTAGATTGACACAATGGAGGTGGATAGGTTAATTTTTACTCTTATAGATAAACTTACTGGAAAAAACTGTGGCCTAACTAATCTGGCACTAGGGTTTGCAGAATGTGTTCATTTGATCCACATGTGTGATACCTGCTTTGTGTTGCCTTTAAAGGCATCTGGTTTCTTTGTTGTTATGTGTCAACAGGCTCTACACAGAGACTTGCAGAGCATCACTCAGCGGGTAAACTGTCTATTACCGTTTGTCCCTCTGAGGAAGCTGATAGAAACCTTAAATGAAGAAACCATCCTGAATGATGTCAGCCTGTACAGAGACATTCGCTGGTCGCCACAGCAGGTGCACATTTTACTTTAACCTACTTGTGTGTGCTGTTTCGCACTATATTCATAGGACAACAATAGATTGGCAGTTTTCTGACTAAAGAAGAAAATGTTACCAGCTTCGGTGTTTGGTCCCATTAATCTGCATCTCATTGGTTATGCTTCAGATGAGCTTTTCAGGATATTAATACGCCACACGCATCAGCTGCCATCAAGCTAATTAGTTTGGATGTAGTACAATGGTGTGGAGTGTAGCATTAATTTATAATGGCTACCTTAAAGGGATGTAGTCACAGCCAAGTGTGTATTTCACCTCCTTTTCTCGGCCTAACAAGACCCAAGTCAAATCAGTAACGATTGCCCTTTGCCGTTTGAAACACTAAAAAAAGAAGTACAAGTACTCAGATAAAAGTAATAAGTAAATAATTTGCTCTTTTAAACATGTGCATGCATACAATGTGCAAATTGCTGTTCGTGGCATAATGGATGTAATCACGAGTTCAAAAGATGTATTGCACTTTGCCAGAGCTACAGAGAAGATAAGTGTGAGTCCAGTTTGAATTAGTAATGTTCATTACACATAGTGCATTAAGACACTCAAAGACATGGATGGATGGATGGAACAAGCAATACAATAACAATTTTACTATTCTTTAGAGTTTTACCAGTGCTGAGTCTAATGCTTAACCTCATGTCAAGCTGCGTGTTAGATTCTGAGAGGTTTTGTGTATAATACTACAGTCTGAGTCTGAGAATGGCACAAAAGGAAAACTCATGCAGTATTCAACATGGAAAGAGTTCGTCCTCTGGGATACATGAATGTTTTGGCGTAATGCTGGCTTTAAAAGGATATTTATGGGATCATCAAAAAACATGTGTAAACCCCAAAGTCAACACTCAATGCCCATAGAGTTAAAAGCAGTCTTTTTAAAGTATGTATTTAGTCCTTAATAAAGCAGAGCAGCAAATTCATTTTATTTTGAAAGGATTCAAACAATGCATGTAATTTTTTTTTAATTTCTTTTTTTCAAAACATCATCTGAAACAACTCAAAGCAGTCTTTTTTTTACTTAGTATGCTCACTATGTTATACTTACACATGTACAAAAATATGTGTCTGACTTGTGGGCAAGCACATGTCTAAAAGTGGCTAAACTTTTAGACATGTGCTTACATTTAAGCATGATTTCATATATCCTTCTATAATATTCATATATTATAATTCATATTATTCATTTACTATGTTTTTGTGTTAAATGACTTCATTCAATTCATTTCTGTATATGTCCTCCCTGAAAGCAGAGTTGACACCTGTCTGTTGACTCATCACCCTTTTGCAGCTAAGATAAACGACCGCTAGAGACTCTGGGGCATGGGGGACAGATGCAAAAAAGACGTAGAAACGGACCCAACTTGTCTCTGTGTTATGATTAATTGTTTTGCTAAGACTGGGCATGTTCCCAAACAAGGTCTCCTCTTTTATGGGAAAAGGCAAGGCAAGGCAAGGCAGCTTTATTTGTAGAGCACATTTCAGCAACAGGGCAATTCAAAGTGCTTTACACAAAATCAAAAAAAAAAGGAATATAAGACCTTTTTTCTGTTTTTTGTTTAACTTCGCCAGACACTCACACTGTTACTGCTGTTAGCTCTGTGAAATTGTTTTGCCATTTATGCTTTACAAAGTATAATTAAAATTCCCCGAAGACCAACTCAGTACTTTTGCTCAGCTGTCTTTATTTTTGTTGTGCCAAGTCTGACATTTTTCTTTTTGTGTGGACAGGCTCAGCTTTTGTTCAAAATGATCCACAAATTTAAAAACATAACCAGCAAGAGTGTGAGGTAAGTTGGATGTATTGTCATTTTCAGGTCAGATACTCAGTCAGTATACAATTTAAATAACCACCTGTCATTAACTTCTAGGGATCTAGGTCATATTGCCAGTGGAATGAGTTGTGACCTTTTGAGGCTTTGGAGCAACAATACAGATTTTGCAGAACTGCTTCAGTATGTTAGTGAGCTGCCTGGAGGCATGAGACCTGCTCTGGTGAGGAACAAACACTTCCTCAGATTGTTTATCATAGTCTCTGATACGCAGCCATGGTTCATTAGTTTGTTGTTGTTGTTGTTATATTTCAAATTACAAATTACAAAAATATGTTACATTTTAACAAGTTCAGATGTGTTTTGGCTGTTACCAGCGGAAATGTATCATAGACGAACTGAAAAAACAACCTGAACTCGACCTCAGTGCATTGAGCTCTGGGTTTGCTGCAACTTTACCGTAAGCATCTTCTTATTAAATGTAAATATTTCTCATTTTATCCAAAGATAACTACATTCATACCCCTGCTCTGTTCTCTTCCAGAGTGACGATGATAGAGTACCTCTCTAATGCATCTTTCAGAGCCATTCTGGACCACATTCAGGCACACTTTGCTGATTTCCTCAGAATGCCTCATTACAAGCAGACTAATTTAGCAGAGAAAGCTGTAACTGAGCTGGTAAAACACCATCATTAACTATACAAATACTGGGTTTACTGCATATCCTTACATGACGTGCAGGAGTTGACACATTGCTATATGTTTTAGTGTGATTAAAAATAACATATAATTGCATATAATTTATATAAAAAATAAGTGTATGAAGAAAATAAGGAAAAAGAAATCCTAAATTATCCTCAGCGCAATTAAGATGATAAACCAGCACAGTGAGCATTCAGAACTGGAACTCAGAGATGCTATTTTTGGTTTAATAAAATCAGGGTGTGCGTCAGTGATGATGACTCATATATTTGATTGGTATTAACACATTAATGGGGCAGAAAGAACAAACCACATTTGTTAGTTCAGGCTTCTCAAGAAAACACGCATGCACGCACGCACACACACATGCACACACACACACACACACACACACACACACACACACACACACACACACACACACACACACACACACACACACACACACACACACACACACACAAACAGAAAGAAAAACTGTCTTCTTCCTGTGAAATCCCTGTAAGATCCACTGACTGTATGTGCTACTCTGCAGGGCTCTTTTCATGCTGAGGGGAAGATTGATGGCACTACTCTGGACTTCCTGGGGCCTTTACTGCCTTTCTTGGACCGGGACAGTTTGGCTCTGGTGGACAAAGGAGCTCTAGCTCTGCGGCTGGAGGAGATGAGAAGTTTTTGCCTTCCTAAAGAGGCTGTGAGAGCTATTAGTGCTCTCCTCACTCAGAAAGACCTGCTCGGGTAAATAAAACCACATCTGCTGAAGAAAAACAACATGTCCTTGTTATGAATCAATAATATGTCCAGAACTTATTTTCAGTCATTATTTTAAAAGGTTATTGGCTCTGTAAAAAATGTCAAGAGATTGACTTCCAAATGCTGCCAATAATTATATTTTTGGGCAATACACATACAATAACAACAACACTAACAACAACAACAACAACAACAACAACAACAACTGCAGACCAAAGTAATAATTCAATGTCAAGATATGAAATGCTTCTTCCTGTGTTTCATCAACAGCCATTCAATTTACTAATCAGCTCAATCAAACACAAATAACAGCTGAGGCTGATGGGAATGTCATTACTTTTGGTAGGTATTTGGTTAAAAATAACAGACACATTCAAATGTCAACCTAATGATGGTGTAAGGGGAACACAAATGTGTGTACCACATTTTCCACCATAGTACAAAAATCCAGTGATGACCAAAGCCATTAAGAAATATCCTCAGAGGAGCAGGAATGTCTGTACAAATGACAGTCCTTCCAACAGTTGTTGCAATATTTCAGTCTGGACCAAAGTGGTGGGCTGACTGACTGAAGACATGTGTACTTGTTTGCCAGGGAGCCATCCAAATGGCGTGTTGGGGATGTGGAACATTTGAACAGGCTGGTGTTTTCTCTCTCAACAAATCAGATAAACTCCATTCCTCTGGTGAGCCGGCAAAAGCATCAGCCCAGGCAAATAATTAATTTCATTGCACTTAAATGGTTTTCTAAAACATAGCATGATAATATGTGCTTCCTTCATGCAGACAGTGTTGAATAAAGACACAGTAGAGCAGATCCTGGTGGGTCAAAGTCACTGGGAGGACAGTGTGGTGGGTGGAGTCTGTGTTACCCAGTGTATGGACCAACGTCATCAGAGACAGCAGACTCAGAGTCTCATTCGAGGGATTGTCAAAGCACGGAGCAGGACGGCAAAAGGTTAAATTAATATTTCCCCACAAAGCAGCTGTTTTCAATTTCCTTGCGAGAGTCATCCCAAAAGGATTAATAAAGAGAAGTCTAAGTCTGTTGTAATACATTGTCTAGTGCTTTGTGTAAGTTCTTAATTATATCAGTGCACTGAATTCACTGGTGTCTCTTCGTGCAGTGCCAGTTCCAAGCTGTGCAGACATCAGAGGGACGTTTCCTTCAGCTTGGACATCCACTCAGCTCAGCCGCATGTCACAGGAGGATCTGAAACAGTGTGTAGAAGTTTTTGCTCAGGACACTTCAATGAACCCTGAGCAGCGCCGCGCACTGTGGGTGAAACTCAGACAGGTCAGTAAAACTGCGAAAGACCACATGAAGTTAAGGTGAATTAATCAAATCATGATCTTGCCTTAAAGTCTGCCTTGTGGTGCAGCAGTTCTTTCTACCTCCCAGCTAAGACCTTGTTCCCATCAAGGATATCTAAACATCAGAGCACAATTCTTTGTCAATTTGTGGTGTATTTTTTGAGCAGGGAGTCGCATCCAGGCTGGTAGAACATCTAAGTAATGTTGTGTTTTAACATCAACATTATATGTGGTTGAAACATGTTCTGGTTCTTCACTCAATCCAGTCCTTCAGTCCAGCGAGAGAGCTAAGAGCAGATCAGCTGCTGGCTCTGGGCCCAGTCGTGACTGAGATGGGAGAAAGAGAGCTGCACGATGCCAGTCCCACTGATCTGGGTGTGTTGGCACATTTGGGGACACTGACAGACTGGAGCCCTAAAAAGGTTTTGAATTTTTTTATGCTGATGTAAAACTTCAAATAAATATAAAGATTTTCCTCCTGAAGACTTAAACATGTAGCCTGACAAGCCAGACCCACATCAAGATGTTGGGTCTGGGAACTCACCATTGGCAGCGCTCAATCCGAGGGGCGGGGATAAATGGTTGTCTTTCAAATTCCCTTTGCACGCAATAGGATAGCGCTACAACCAACCAGAGCAACGCTAGTTGATAGATTCAACTTTTGCTGTATCCGGTCGGCAAAACTCAGAACACATCTTCCTTTTATAAGAATGACCTCAGTGCTTAACTCCAAGTCTTCCAGATTCACGGCCAAAGCCGATTGGAAAGACCTCTGTTCGCCAGCAACAGCAGCTATCCTCTTTGTTTTCAAGTAGCAGAGAATTTACGCAAACTGTCTTTGCTGTCCTTATGTTAAGCCCACCCACCGACTCTATACATGATGTGATTGGCCTGACCAGAATTTGTTTTTTCCAGCTCATAAGCCAATGGAGAGTTGCTAGACTGACCCTAGCTGCAAATTACTTTTGCTGCTGCTAGGGTGCGTCTAGATTTATAGGCTATTAAACATGTCCATTAGTGTCTGTTTAAGGTTTTAATTTGTTTTTGTTTTTTCAGATGAGAGCGGTAATTTTAAGTATGATGCGGAAACGCAAACTAAGAGTGGAGCAGTTAACAACTGTTGATCTGGCAACATGTGGCCATCTGATGTGTGGTCTGTACCCCTCAGAGATCAAAAGACTGAGCCCCTACAACCTTAGGTCAGTCAAATACATAGGGTCTTTACCCAAACATACATATAACCAGGGACCCTTTACCTTAAGGAGAGATCGAGTAGGGACCCCCCTCTTGCATATATTGTATACAATTGAATTGCATATTAAACTGGGCCCATAAACATCATGTTTTAATGTCAAACATACATGTGGAAGACACAGTGAATCTTTAAGCCTAACTGTACAGCTACCATAGTGGCTAGCTAGCAAGCTTATCTTCAATGTGTAAATTTATTATTTCTTTTTTTTTCACAAATAGGCCAATTTATCTTTGCTACTGATATGTTGGCTTCATATTAATGTATATTTTCAGACATTTTAATTTTTGAACAAAAAAAAAAATGTTTTTGGTGCCCCCCCCATGAACTTAGGACCTCATAGGGGTCACGGACCTTCTGTTGAAGATCTCTGACAAAAAGTATTAACTTCCTCTAGCACAACAAAACTAAACAATAGGTGTAATAGCTATAAAAGAAGGCTCAGCAATTAGTCATCACAATACTGATATACAGTATATATTTATAAAATATAGTTAAATGGCATCAAAACAAAGTTGAGCATAAACAAAAATGGATGTATACAGTCTAAAGGTGTTGAAACATACTGCTAATTTGTTTACAAGGTAGTAAGTACATGATGCACCTACATAGCAGTACTTAGTGGCAGTGAAATCCGTAAAAGAACTGCTTTAGGTTTCAGAGAGTCATCAATTGATTTCACATCCAGCTGTTAACAGATGCTTACTAACAGGAGGCTGGTGCACATTTATTAGCAGCACCACCCTCATAAAACATTTTGCATACCCCCAGAGGAGGATAAAGTCCTATTTTTTCCCTGACTCTGCAGTATGGCGGTCCTTTTCCTGCGGGAGATGTCCCTGCCATGCACAGAGCAGCAGATGGAAGCATTGACAAGCCGTTTGTCCAGACCTGAGGCCTTTGGTCCAGTCAGTGCTTGGGGACCAGAAGTTTTCACTGAAATTGGAACATTTGCAGGTACAGTAGGACACAATATCCCTCAGGATATAAACATTTTGTAATTAACTTTTGAGGAATATGAGAGTAGGCTTTTGGATGGATAGGAGCAATTAAAATTATCCCTGAGGGTATAAAAGTTTAGGAAAACTTTCATACTTCTTGTGATTTGATGTGAAGAGCATTAATTGTCTGACTACACAATGGTTGTGTCTCTGTTTAGTGGGCCTGGAGGACATGGTGCTGTCGGCTCTGGTACAAGAACAAATGGAGGGAATCACCCCAGAAGCCATCGCCCTGATGTCTCCAAAAAAGATGGCAGTGAGTTTCACCCATGATTTTAGGACTATTCATTGTTTAGTTTCAGTATAGAGGTACCTCTACTGTATAAGTAGCACTATTGGCAAATTTCACAGAATTGTTCAATTCTGAGATATCGCATTTAACTTCTATAACAATTATAGTCTCATAAACTATAAAATATGATGTAACTGGAACACATATTTTAGATTTCTCTTTTTTAATAATAAGATACTTTTATCAACTTTGTGTTTTTTTCAACTCACCATTTCTAGATATAACTAAATCCAAACCAAATGTTACATATTTTCCTCACAATAACTGTCATTAATTTACAGAAGTGTTTCATATATTATTATGATATTTAAAAAGAACATAAATTCGGTCTTGGTTGTGACATGCCATATATAATGTTTTTCTTTCTGCAAATTACTTATTTACTTAGCTCATTTCATTTCATGTTTATTTGTATAGGAACAACTATGAAGCATAAATCTATACCACACACCACAGCATTTATAGCCTAAGCTAATTTGCAATACCCGTCCCTAGATGGGCCTTTAAAAGACATTAAACTCAACAACAAACACATAAAAGAATGAACACAAACTCAACAATAACTCTTACTGAAACTGGCTGAATCTGCAGCTTGACAATGTAAAGCAAAAGCAAACCCACTGACCCACACAAACCCACACAACAGACATAAATTGGAAAATACAGAATATGACTGTTATATTATGGATGACTGGCTCAGAGACTTATTGGCAATTGGGCAGGGTGTTTAATGACCTCAAGCAAAATCATAATGGATAAAGTGAACCCTGGACACATATAAGATTATACATACTGTAATTAGTGAGGTGAAAAACTGAAGTAATGGACATGTAGAATATACACTCACCTAAAGGATTATTAGGAACACCTGTTAAATTTCTCATTAATGCAATTATCTAATCAACCAATCACATGGCAGTTGCTTCAATGCATTTAGGGGTGTGGTCCTGGTCAAGACAATCTCCTGAACTCCAAACTGAATGTCAGAATGGGAAAGAAAGGTGATTTAAGCAATTTTGAGCGTGGCATGGTTGTTGGTGCCAGATGGGCCGGTCTGAGTATTTCACAATCTGCTCAGTTACTGGGATTAGTTACTGGGATTTCTAGGGTTTACAAAGAATGGTGTGAAAAGGGAAAAACATCCAATCCAAAATGCCTTGTTGATGCTAGAGGTCAGAGGAGAATGGGCCGACTGATTCAAGCTGATAGAAGAGCAACTTTGACTGAAATAACCACTCGTTACAACCGAGGTATGCAGCAAAGCATTTGTGAAGCCACAACACGCACAACCTTGAGGCGGATGGGCTACAACAGCAGAAGAACCCACCGGGTACCACTCATCTCCACTACAAATAGGAAAAAGAGGCTACAATTTTCAAGAGCTCACCAAAATTGGACAGTTGAAGACTGGAAAAGTGTTGCCTGGTCTGATGAGTCTCGATTTCTGTTGAGACATTCAGATGGTAGAGTCAGAATTTGGCGTAAACAGAATGAGAACATGGATCCATCATGCCTTGTTACCACTGTGCAGGCTGCTGGTGGTGGTGTAATGGTGTGGGGGATGTTTTCTTGGCACACTTTAGGCCCCTTAGTGCCAATTGGGCATTGTTTAAATGCCACGGCCTACCTGAGCATTGTTTCTGACCATATCCATCCCTTTATGGCTACCATGTACCCATCCTCTGATGACTACTTCCAGCATGATAATGCACCATGTCACGAAGCTCAAATCATTTCAAATTGGTTCCTTGAACATGACAATGAGTTCACTGTACTAAAATGGCCCCCACAGTCACCAGATCTCAACCCAATAGAACATCTTTGGGATGTGGTGGAACGGGAGCTTCGTGCCCTGGATGTGCGTCCCACAAATCTCCATCAACTGCAAGATGCTATCCTATCAATATGGGCCAACATTTCAAAAGAATGCTTTCAGCACCTTGTTGAATCAATGCCACATAGAATTAAGGCAGTTCTGAAAGCGAAAGGGGGTCAAACACAGTATTAGTATGGTGTTCCTAATAATCCTATAGGTGAGTGTATGATCTGATTTGGGAAGAAGGAAATTTAGTGAACTCTACATATTGTGCATGTACTGTGTGTTGAATGTTTATAAATAACACCCATATAAAGAAACTGAAGTATAGTACATTTTACGGAATATTTGTTCAACTATTATATGAAAAATGAAAATATACACCGAGTGCCTCCTCTCACATGATAGTGTCCTGTAGGAGTAAGTCAGTATGTGTGTTGGGTGTGTGTCGGACAGGTGGTGTTCAGTGCTGTTCAGATGTCGTGGCTGAGTGCGGAGCAAGCGTGGGCTGTCACTGAGGAGCAGTGGGCAGAGCTGGACACCGAGCAGAGGCACGCTGTTGGACTCGCTCGATACGAAGGAGACGTCCTGCTGGAGCTAAGAGGTGTGTCTTGAAAAAACATTATGTTGACAAAATGTCCTGTTAACAACCTCCTTCATAATAAGACTGCTACAGTTATTTTACTTATCAGAGGAAGTGTTTGTTAGCGCATATACTTTTATTATGGCAATCCTTGTTTCCAGTAACCAATATGATTTTTATGTTGTGTTTATAAGGTGGTGATAAATGCTCTGTTTGTCTGCTTCAACAGGGAGAAACTCAGCTTCAGTAGGAGACAGCTTCACTATACGCTCACTGGCTCTGTGCCTCTTTTATCGCAACTTATTTAACAAGCTGGACTGAATGTAATTGTCCCCTGACCTCCCTTGGTATCATTATATTTGTACTTACAAATAAATAACTGTTCTTTTCCCTTTGTGCGTTGGTCTTTAAATTTACTTTACTCTCAATTGTGCTCTACTGCACATCTTGACAATATGTAGATAAGTGTATGTAGTTGTAGTACAGCATGTATAATATTTTTTGTTAGAATAATCAGTGGAAACCATGCAATGGTTAATGTTTATTTGATAGATCACTTAATTCTATAATATTTAGTATATTTCTGTACATTTAATTATGTAATACTGAAATAATGTGTGCTTCTTTTTTTTTTTTACTTTTTGACAAAAAAAATATACTGATGCTCCTGCCTGCAGGTATTTTGGATTTCTTGAGTGTGGTACTGCATTCCAAATGAGCGTAAAATACAATAGTTACAGTCAGCCTGTGCAATGGTATTACTGAACTGTTATACTGCACAGTGAAACTTTGAAGCTTTCAGGATTTGTGACTTTTAGGAGCAAAGTCAAAATTCAAGTCACGTTAACAATTTTAAGGCAGAGAAGAAACTGTTATGTGAGCCTTTATATGTTTGAAGATTAAAAAAAAAAATGTAAAGCTTGACAAAATAAACAGAACATGGGATCCAGCGACCACTGGTAGTCTTAGCAAAATATAGGACAATGTAGAAGGAAAGTGGCCAGATTACCAACTAGGCAAAGCGACTGTAACTGCCTCAGGACATCTGTCAATTGCTTTTTGGTAAATTAATTAATTGCACATTTGTTAAATAACCTGACACACTAGACTACAATATCAGTGAAGGTAGCGTGCTACATTAGCTAATTTTGTGGCCTTGTGTTGTACAGGGGCCTTGTGTGAAAATGTCATTTTGATAATAGTTTCTTTCTGAGCACTTTATTTCTTCACAGCATTTCTGTAGTCCCAGTAGAGACATTTCTTGAAATAAGGAGAGAGAGAGAGAGAGAGAGAGAGAGAGCGAGAGAGCGAGAGAGAGAGAGAGGCAAGAGAGGCAGGGAATGACGGATTAATGATGCTTTAAGGATCCCCAAGCTGAATGCAAACTAGGCATGTTGCCATTCATGGTTGACCTCTAGGGCAGCTCAAATGCATATTTCTAATTAAAGTTGGGTCTCATAAAGTTATCATTTGTATATTATAACTGTCTGACACACAGAAAACCTGGGACCAGATAGTTTAACTCCAACGTAGGAGGCCACTGGATGGTCTGGGTAAATAATGAAACTGGATAGTCTACATTGTGCTTAGTAAAAACTTGGAAGTGACAGGATACATACACACTGCACAGTGGCAGGGAGGAATGGCTGGAAGTCAATGGGGGTCTAAAGGAAATTTTTTTCCCGGGTTCCCCCAAAGGGACCCTAAGAAATGTTCATTTATTGTGTGTGTACTAGCCACAACAATTTTCTCAATAAATATGGTGCTTTCTGGCATTTTAATGGACATCTATTGAGTGTTTTACTGTAAAAAAATAAAATAAAATAAATCCATCTATCTATGAATAAATATCTTGTTTGGCAGCTGCGAGCCTCAGTATCAGCCTCCGTATGAAGACTAAGGTGCTGTTCCGCTTGTGACCAGCAGGTGGGTGTGTCGCAACGCTGCTAGCCGGTAAGTAGGTGTTGTTCTAACGTCTGGTCTCCACTCTGTCCACGGCCGTGACGTATTTCCTGGGGCTTGAACGGACCACTCAGCGCTACACCAGAAGGGTATCATGACTATTTATAACCAGCTATTCTATCTCATTAATTTTTCAGTCGCTTCACCGTGCCGTCGTCGGTTTTAACACCGAGGTGAGAGACAACAACAAGCCGGGGTGAGCAGGATGTAAAAGGAAGCTGGTAAGTTGAACGGATTGTAAGTTTCCCCATTCGCTTTCGAGATTGTATTTTACTTGTTTGGGATGCGTGGACGGCGAGTTTGCCTCTGGTACCACCGGGACCCTGACACCGGACAGGACGGCGTGTTGTTTATTGATCCCTGTGTTTGTGTGTGTGTGTGTGTGTGTGTGTGTGTGTGTGTGTGTGTGTGTGTGTGTGTGTGTGTGTGTGTGTGTGTGTGTGTGTGTGTGTGTGTGTGTGTGTGTGTGTTGCGAAGGGAAGATCTCACACACTCACTCACGCCGACGTGACGTCGACTGCGCCGTGTCCGGTTTCTGTGGTTGTTCCTGGGAAGAATTGTGTTGTTCGTGCACCACACTGCTCGGTCGGTACGGGTAGTAAAATGTAGCTAAGGTCGGAAATGTTCGTCAGGGGTGGATGAGAGGAGAGGAAAAGGGGAGGCACCTGTAAAACGGAGCAGGTCAGCCTACCGCGGTGTCAAGTTTACGTTAATCCCGGCGAGGTACAGTTTCAGACATATTTTTCAAGCGCAGGAGTCATCATCGGTTCAGCTCCAGCCTCCGCTCCGTGGGACATTATGAATACGTGTTGTTATCACAGACTTAACGTGTGGTGAGTCAGATAACCGCAAACTCCTATCAGCTGGTGTGTTTAAACCTCTTTACTTTAGCTTATGAACAAAGTATTTAGCGTTACAGGCCGGAGCGAAAGAAGTTTTCCGGCTCTCTCAACTGTAACAGCAGTTAATCTTGTTGTCCTTTAAAGCACAGTACGTGTTGTTGTTTATGTTGTGCAGCTCATAGGAAACTTACTTTTTAATGTTATACTCTGATGCATCAGGGATTATTAAGGTTATTCCTATATATTGCTTTGGGACTGAACGTTGACATCAGGGAGTAATCAATGCAAAACACAGCTGATGTTGTTTTGTTAGACTGGACTGACTTGCTGTGGTCCACATTTTCTTGTACACTCTGATTAAACAGAGCCTGTATTGATACGAATACCAACTTCCTGTGAAAAGAGTCATTGAGCTTCAGCTATTAAGTGTCACAGTAGAATAGAAATGGGTGTTTCATTATGGGAACTGACCTCCTTTGTGTTTGTGCTTTTACTACATCCAACACTCGCCACCAGTGAGGCAATACTGAGCTGCTGAGCATTATGGTTTAACACTGAAACAAGGTTATTTAGCCCCTTACATGCAGTTACGTACCACACAATGCACTTTATTTTGGGTAGTAAGTGTCAGGCTGTTTGCTTCTACTGTAATGTGATGTTTCAGTAGAGTTAAAGTTGAGTAAGCACTAGCTTATACTATACAAGGCTACTACTTCCTATCTCGGGAAAGCTAAACTTAGAAAGGAAAACTATAGTTACCTGTGTAGTAAAAATATTATGGAAGTCTTTTGTATGACACATTAATGCTGAATCATTACTGTAGGAAGTCTAAAGAAGTAGATGACCACGCATCTGTCAAAACAAAAGAAAGGAAGAACAGACAAGGGCAAACAATGTGGCCAAGGAGGTGTTACTTGAAAGACAGAGGTGTTTTTCAGCTTTTTGACATCCTGAATAAATGCTTTTATGCTCATTGTGTCAGGATCTAGATGTATAACTCTCCAGAGGTGTACATTTCCACCATTTTGTTTCCTGTTTTCTCCTTTTACTTAGAGCATCTGTGGACTTCTAAAAGAGGTCCCAAAGCTTTCACAGTGCCAGTTTTGTTAATATTTTAATTAATAACACATTTAATTAAATTCAAATACAGTCTCTGTGAAGGTTTCAGAGGTTTCCTTTAACATGTACAAAGAAACAAATTACAGTGTTTTGCTTTTAGATCCTAATTTATACGTGTAGAATAAGAGCCCTTGCTGTGATGCAGATTACAGATGTTATTCATTTAAATGCTGATTCTGATAACACTGCACATTTAAAAACAAAACAAGGCAAATGTGTAAACCTGACTGAAGACCAGCCAAACAATCTGAACATTTAAAGCATATTCTTTGTGATAATAATGGTCTGAATGTTGGCTTGCTGCTGATTATTACACTAAAGACCATATTTTGAGAAGAACCCAGAGTTAGACAAGTCCATACATACCCTTCTCATCTCTGTGCGTGCTGTAACTGTATCTGACACCCTCAGAATTAGCTTAGTATAACAAAGATCCTGCAGGTAACTGGTTCCAACTGGTCCCCAGTAAGTGACAAAATAAAGCCAACATCTTCCTATTTTCATGTTGTGATTTGTATAGTCACAGCGTGTACAAATAACGTCACATGAGACACAGCCATCTTCTAACCGCATACTAACTGGGAACTACACTCACCTATAGGATTATTAGGAACACCATACTAATACTGTGTTTTACCCCCTTTTGCCTTCAGAACTGCCTTAATTCTACGTGGCATTGATTCAACAAGGTGCTGAAAGCATTCTTTTGAAATGTTGGCCTATATTGATAGGATAGCATCTTGCAGTTGATGGAGATTTGTGGGATGCACATCCAGGGCACGAAGCTCCCGTTCCACCACATCCCAAAGATGCTCTATTGGGTTGAGATCTGGTGACTGTGGGGGCCATTTTAGTACAGTGAACTCATTGTCATGTTCAAGAAACCAATTTTGAAATGATTTGAGCTTCGTGACATGGTGCATTATCCTGCTGGAAGTAGCCATCAGAGGATGGGTACATGGTGGCCATAAAGGGATGATGCTCAGGTAGGCAGTGGCCTTTAAACCATGCCCAATTGGCACTAAGGGGCCTAAAGTGTGCCAAGAAAACATCCCCCACACAATTACACCACCACCACCAGCCTGCCCAGTGGTAACAAGGCATGATGGATCCATGTTCTCATTCTGTTTACGCCAAATTCTGACTCTACCATCTGAATGTCTCAACAGAAATCGAGACTCCTCAGACCAGGCAACATTTTTCCAGTCTTCAACTGTCCAATTTTGGTGAGCTCTTGCAAATTGTAGCCTCTTTTTCCTATTTGTAGTGGAGATGAGTGGTACCCGGTGGGGTCTTCTGCTGTTGTAGCTCATCCGCCTCAAGGTTGTGTGTGTTGTGGCTTCACAAATGCTTTGCTGCATACCTCGGTTGTAACGACTGGTTATTTCAGTCAAAATTGCTCTTCTATCAGCTTGAATCAGTCTGCCCATTCACCTCTGACCTCTAGCATCAACAAGGCATTTTCGCCCACAGGACTGCCGCATACTGGATGGTTTTCCCTTTTCACACCATTCTTTGTAAACCCTAGTAACTAATCCCAGTAACTGAGCAGATTGTGAAATACTCAGACCGCCCGTCTGGCACCAACAACCATGCCAAGCTCCAAATTGCTTAAATCACCTTTCTTTCCCATTCTGACATTCAGTTTGGAGTTCAGGAGATTGTCTTGACCAGGACCACACCCCTAAATGCATTGAAGCATCTGCCATGTGATTGGTTGATTAGATAATTGCATTAATAAGAAATTGAACAGGTGTTCCTAATAATCCTTTAGGTGAGTGTATATTCTCAGAAAGGCAAAGCAGAGCTACTTCTGCTACTTGGGTGGAGTGATTTGCTTGCAGCACCCAAGAAGCCCGGTGATCGAGCAGAGAGTTCACCTGGAGTTTGCTCAGAGTTGGAGTAATAGAGTCAACAATTGCTAGATACTAAAAGCATAGTGTTCATTCTGATTCTCCCTTGACCTCAGTCTATTTAGCATTTTGTCTATCAGCTTCCTAAAATTTGTAAGTCCTCGTCTGTGTATTCTGGCTCAAAAAGATATGGTTTTGGATCTTGGTTTGATACCAAGTAAAAATCCTCTGACAGTTCCTCAAAGTCAACCATGATCACCAGTGTTGTTTTGGCTAGCTAGCGATTCACATTGGTTTTGTTGACAGAAGTAACTGTGTTTTTCTGTGTTGTGCTAATCACTCCACCCAAGTAGCTCTGCTTTGCCTTTCTGAGAATATAGTTCCCAGTTAGTATGAGGTTAGAATATGGCCGTGTCTCATGTGACCTTGTTATATGTAAACCATATGACTATACAAATCACAACAGTCAGAGTTACAGCACGCACAGAGATGAGGGTATGTAGCGACTTGTCTAACTCTCGGGCAAACGGTAAAAAAGCTAAAGTCCCAATAAGTTGGCATGTTCCTTTAGAGTAGTGATAATTGAACATAGTATCCTAGTAGTCTGCTGCCTCATTATCACTATGTGATGATGATGGAGGGTACAATAGTGATAAACTCAGTTTTATACTGTCGATCTGCCATAAGAATACCTCTGTTTATCACAATTTAGGAACTGAGGTTTAGTAATATTTTGCAAATTTTAGCTGCAAATACAATGTGATTGTGAGGTTTTGTTTATGGCATATTGAATTGACCTAAAGTCATCAATATTATTACTGTCACTTCAATAGTTTGCCTCACCTACACAACCTGTTATTTCCAAAATCTCTGTGGGTTTATCTGAGCGTTCTAGCACAGAGATATTCATTTTGTGTGTGTCACAATGTGAGAATTGGCAGTAATTGCAAGATATTTGCGCTTGAAAAAAGGTCATATGGGCTAAATGCTTTTGAGTTTATTTTTATCTGATTAAAATGTAAATGATGATGAAAAGCAGTTTTAAAACGTCCGAGGACTTTGGTAATGAAGCTGGTATTATCGTTTTGGGTTTAATGATACTTGGCTAATGATAATTTGGTGTAGTTTTTTTGTTCTAATATCTGTTATCACAGTCTGGCATATGGTATCATTTAATGTGGCAACACTAAAGACCACTCAGCACGACGGTCGGCTTCTCCTTACACTCTTGTGAAACGTAAACGTAGTTGGGCAGTTGTTGCGCCATGTTGTGTGGTTTTCACGCTGACGTTAAAGGATCGGAGTGGTTAAGCACCCGTGAGGTCACATGTGTCTGTACTTAAATGTCAGTGTGTGTCTGGAAATCAAACAGAGGTTTGGAAACGTTCACACTCTATTTACCTGTTGCATCAAAGGACAGAGGACAAAGTTGAGTGAGTTATGCCACCAGATTTCCTTTTCTTGTTAGCTTATTTTGCTTTCATATACTGTATTTAAAAAATGTGATTAATGTAAATCTAATACTTTCTTTTCTCACAATTTACTAGCAAATATTGGCTTAAATAGCCATGAAGCACTGAGCAGATGATAAAAAAAGTAAGCATGTAATTGATGTTGGGTGTGGATCCTTGCCACTTAATTTATGCCGATTTGTATGTCTTCAAATAGACTTAATTAAACCTGAAGGGAGAATTAAAAAAAAAAGGTGGTGGAGTGGTTTGAGTGTAACTGAAGGTTGTCCTCTTAAAAAGCAGTTCTACTTTGAGAGAATCTTATGACACCGAACTTGTTCTGCTCGGTTTAATATACATGGTGCTTGTTTTATATGTAGTAGTATGTGTTGTTAAGTTAGCTCTTATCCAAATATTTATTAAATAAACTGTTGAAATGCCTGACATGGATTAGCAGCTTGTCTGACTTACAGCCAGGCTGACCTGTAGGTTTGCTGATCGCTAATGATGCAACTACATGGGTTTTCACAATACATTGAACCAATTCTATTTCAAGCCTTTAGATATTTACTTGTTACTTATGGTTAAAATGATCAAGTCTTT
>JABXJD010003336.1:0-28199 GCA_013375575.1 Percina caprodes
CGGAAGCCCACGCCTCCCTCTCCCAAGATCAAGTGTGCGCCCAAGTCACTGACCGGGCCCACCAATGTGCCCAAGGGCTGGCACAAAACAACATCGCCTTACTGGCCTCTGCCGTCTCGCCATAGCCACAACCCCGGGCGCCCTTCCTCGGAGCTGGCCACGGAAATTGGCAAAGCCATGACCGCCATCCTCACCCTTACCACGGCGTCCACGGTGGCGCTGTCATGGCTTGGCAGACTGTGGCCCAGCCAGAAACATCTGGCTCCACATGTCCCAGCTGCCTGCGAAGTTAGACGCGCTTCTGTGCGGCCCCATAGCTCCCGATGGACTACTTGGGCCCGCCTACAGACTGCCACGTCTCATCTCCATCAAGCGGCGGAGGACGCGAGCTCTACCCGGCTCCTTCACAACCCCGCCGTCGCCATGACAACCGCCACAAAAGGAAGCGCCCCACAGCACCTGCTGCGGCCGTCTTCCCAAGCTTGGCTTCAGGACCCCCACCTGGTCCCCCTCCGCAGCGGCAACCGGCTCCACACGGCCGGCAAGCTACGCGGGGCCGGAGACCCATGAGCGGCTCCCACCTGGTCCAATCCGCCTCCCGAGCCACCCTGCAAGCAGCAAAGACGGTGGCAATGACGGGACCGAGGATCGCCTGTCACTCCCCAGCTGAGGTTGGAAACACAACGGCCCTTTAAGGGCCACACACTCCAACTAAAGAGCCGTTTCCCCTCAGCCAAACAGCCGTTGTTTGCTCTAAACAGCGTGCTGTTATGACAGTCGTTCCCCACAACACACCAGACCGCTGCTGCAGCGGGCACCACTGCCTCCTCGCTATGCTGGCAGCGGGAATGATCCACCCACGGTGGACGACGCCGCTCAACCACCCCTTCCCCACGGCGATGCCGGCGGGACAAGGACACGTTAACCCAGTGTCCGCTCTCGCCCCACAAGGCGACGGCTGGCCACTGCCCTTTCGAAAAACCTACCATGGGCTGGGCGACACAATCACTCGTCTCGCCCAGCGGCAGGATGGGCTCTGCGCTCCTGCTCGCCATGTCGGTGAACAACACTCAGATATGTGCTCGCCCGCTATCAGAGCGCAGCGCGACATGGGTCAGTTTGACACACATGGACTCATGGATGTCAAAACTGATAACACGGGGTTACACACTCCAGTTTGCCTCCCCCGCCTCCTTTGCGGGCGTGTTGGAGACTACTGTATCATCCCTAGCAGAGTCAGACGCTATGACGTCGGAACTAGAAGGGCTGCTGTTGAGCGGAGCTATCTCCCGCGTCCCTCCAGGAGGAGGAGAACGGGGGATTTTACTCTCGCTACTTTCTCACACCGAAGAAGTCAGGGGGACTGCGTCCCATCCTCGACCTGTCACAGTTCAATCGATACATCATGGAGCGCCCTTTCCACATGCTAACCGTCAAGCACGTGTTGGAATGTGTGCGCCGCCAGAATGGTTTACGTCCGTGGATCTGAAAGACGCTTACTTTCACGTCCAAATCATTCCCAGGCACAGGAAATTCCTGCGTTCTCCTTCCAAGGGCCCGTTTCCAGTACAACCGGCTGCCGTTCGGGTACTCGCTAGCCCCGCACCTTTTCCAAGTGCATGGAAACAGCGCTCCAGCCTCTACGAAGAGGGGCATCAGAGTCCTCTTTTATTTGGACGACCTGCTCATCCTAGCCCCTCTCGGGAGCAGGCGGCGCTACAGACTATGGAGGTTCTGCAGCACCTGCAAACGCTGGGTTTTGCCATAAATTGGCGAAAGAGCTCTAGTCCCAGCACAATCAATAGTTTATTTGGGCGTGGACATGAACTCGATTACAATGAGAGCCAGGTTATCAGCACCGAGACAGGTTGCCCTGACCTCTCTGTTGTCCGCTTCAGGCCACACACAACAGTGTCAGCGCTGTCAGTGATGCGGCTCCTGGGCATGATGTCCGCGGCACACACGTGGTTCCCTGGGTCTCCTCCACATGAGGAAGATCAAAGGTGGTTTCATCGTCAACGGCTCGATCCCGTTCGCCAAAAATGGCGAATGCTGTCCATCCCTCATTCCCTCCGGTCAGACCTGTCATATTGGGGAATCCCCGGACCCTGTCTTCCGGGGTTTCCCTGGGCAGAGTGACGTCATATATGACGGTGTACACCGACGCGTCCCTCACTGGCTGGGGGGGAATGTGCGAGTCACAGGTGGTGGGAGGGGACTGGCCTCCTCCCCCTCTCCCCCACATAAACTGCCTGGAGCTGTCCACGGTGTTGAAAGTGCTGAAACACTTCACCCCGGTGGTGACGGGAGACATGTCGTCGTGCGTACAGACAACATGACGGCGGCAGCGTATAAACCGCCAGGGCGGCATACGCTCAGCCCAACTGCTGGAAATAGCCAGACGCCTCCTGCTATGGGCGCACAGTCATCTGCTGTCTCTCAAAGCAGTGTATATCCCGGGTTTTGAACCGGGCGGCCGACCTGATGTCGAGGGAGGGCCCTCCCAACAGTGGAGATTGAATCCCACTATTGTTCAAACGCTATGGAACAGGTTCGGGAAGCGGAGGTAGATCTGTTCGCTTCACGAGAGAACACACAGTGCACATTGTGGTTTTCCCTGAGCGCGGGACAACCCTCCCCTTGGCGTAGACGCCTTCTCCCAGCCCTGGCCCAAAACCCTCCTATATGCTTTCCCCGGTTCCGCTGATACCTCGCCTCCTGGAGCGCATCCAGGAAGAGAACCTGTCGATTGTTCTGGTGGCACCAGAGCGCACGAGCGCGTCCTGGTTCCCGACCCTCGTTCAGTTGCTGGTGGCTCCCCCTGGCAGATTCCGTGGCAGGGAGACGCACTGTCGCAGCTGAGCGGCGCAATCTGCCACCCCCGGTGATAACCTAGAGGCTGTGGGGCTGGTTGCTGAGCGGGAACGCTTACAGAGATTGGGCTTGCCCCTGCCGTGGTGCGCACCATCCAGGGCTCCAGAGCCCCTTCTACCATAGCATGTTACGCAGGACGCTGGTCAGCTTTCCAGCGCTGGTGCACAGAGAGGGCGCGGATCCCACATCGTGTCCCCTGCCTCTTGTGTTGACGTATCTCCAAACTCTGGTGGATAGCGATTTGGCTCCATCTACAGTCAAGGCTTACGCAGCAGCCATCTCGTCCTGCCACGAAGGCTATGGTGAGAGGACAGTTTTGCGCATCCCCTGGTGAAGCGTTTCCTAAAAGGGGTTAGGCGTCAAAACCGTCTGTTCGACCCCTCACCCCCAATGGGACCTTGCTCTAGTGCTCCGGGCTCTGGGAAGCCCCCTTTGAGCCTCTGGCACAAGCTTCTCTCAGAATGCTGTCGCTAAAAACGGCACTTCTCCTTGCTCTGACGTTAGCAAAAGAGTGAGTGATTTGTGTGCACTGTCAATTTCCCCGTCATGCCTCTCCATTAGAGGGGAGGGCGCAGCTCCTGCCACAGCCAAATCCCTCCTTCACACCGAAGATTCTAACTAGTTCTTTTCGGTCGAGGTGTTTTCCCTCGCGGGTTTTCCCCCGCCTCATGCCAACGATGCGGAGGAGGCTTCCCACCGGTTGTGTCCAGTGCGTGCTCTTTCTCAATACGTTTTACGCACGGCAAATATCAGGAAAACTCAGCAGCTGTTTGTGCATTATAGAGAACATTCCCAAGGATCAGCCCTCTCAAAACAGCGTCTGTCTAACTGGCTGTGTGAGGCTATTACTCAAGCTTATAGCATGGAAGGGGCAGAGCCCCCGACATCCGAGGGCACTCTACGAGGGCTCTGTCGGCGTCTGCGGCTCTTTTTAAAGGCATGGCAGTAGCCGACATCTGTGCGGCAGCCTCGTGGGCTTCCCGTGCCCTTTCATCCGTTTCTATCTGCGGGACATGTCTGAACCTTCCATGTCCAGTTCAGTTCTGTCCACAGTCAACGACACGTAATGCCGTGTTGGATGCGTGCAATAAAAAAAAAAAAAAGAAACTGTTCTACTGTCTCACCACTCTCATTCTGGAGTATTCTTGGTGAGACGCAGTTCTTAATCCCATACATGATCATAATCACGTTACATGCACGGAGATAATCATGTCACTCCGTCGCATGCACAACAGGGCTATTCACGCACAATTTTCCATTAATGATTAACTACTGCCATCATGTTGCAGGCCTTATGAACTTTTTCAGGCCACGCCATTGGCATGGCAGGCTTGATCAGAAGAATGACTGACTGAGCCTACATTGTTGTAGGGAATGTGGTCTATGTTCGGCTTGTTGGCCCTGTGTCGCAGGTGGCATAGACTACATCAGCTTCGCCCTAACCCAATAGCGTAGCCCTTAGGGCGAAGCCTATACGAAATAGAACGATAGTTACATGGGTAACTCCAGATTCTATTAGTATAGGCGTAGCCCTCTAAGGTACCAGACCTGCTCCCAGAACATTAGTTGAAGAAAAAGCTGATGTTTTTGGAGACGAACAACAGGTCCGCTGTGTACATATACAGTAAATGCGGACGTAGTTGAGGCCCGTGCTGGACGCAAGGGCGGGAAAAGAAAATCTTCACGACTGCGCATGCGCGAAGGGATAAACCCAATAGCGTAGCCCTTAGAGGGCTACGCCTATACTAATAGAATCTGGAGTTACCCATGTAACTATCGTCTTGTTGTAGAGCACATTAAGCTGCACCTGTGTGAGAGATTTCAAGTCAATTGGACTTACGGTGTGGGGGGCGTGGCCTTTCACAGTTTGCATTTTGAAGCCTTAATTACAGCGCCACCATGTGGCCGATTGGGTTCATATTTCTATAGAAGCGCATGCGCACCATTTCCAGTTAGTCCCCCAAATTTTATGTTTCTAGCTAATTTCAGTTCACGGGAATTTAAACCGGCGCGGTAGACACCAAATAATAATAATCGTAATAATAGTAATAACAATAATAATAATAATAATAATAATAATAATAATAATAATAATTAAAACAGACAAACATAGAAGGGTGCTACCGCTTCACAGTTTGAACCGTAAATAAATAAATGCTATATACAATTCATTTCTTACAGCAACAAGTGCTCTAGATGAGTTTAATATACTTCTAAGTGGCCTGATATCACCTGAAAGATACAGGAGAGACAGTGACAGTTCCTGACACTGCTTTACAATCTTTATAATCATCCTGGCCGGTGAAAGCATCTGTTGTTCGCCCAGCTAATCTTATCCTCTCACTGATGTCAGTAACATTATATCTTGGGCATTGTTAGATGAGCTGCACTATTGTATCAGGCATGATTGTGAACTGCACGAGCTCCCGGTTGTTTTTTTAAACCTCTCATTCACTTTGATTTTCTGTTAATATGTGCTTTTCATTTGTCTTTTTGAAGGTGACCTGAGACAACTAATCCTATGGTAAGATATTTGAGGAATGTGTATCATTACATAATTGCAGTCCACATATTTGGCAGTAAATTATGATATAATTAGAATTCACATTTCTACCATTGATCTGTTCATGCACATGCAGGGGGATAAGACATAATGTGACGTGGAACACCCAGGCTTTGGGCGTTGGCTCCCATGGTCTCCCAAGCTCACTCCCTTTCCTGTCTTGCCCCTCTACCGAAACAGATGAACTAAGATCACAGCTAACACCGGCCCACTTATCTGCAAAAACAGGCCCCTCTTCACAAACAATCTCCAAACAAAAACGCCTTCATGACCTCTCTTCCACACCTCACCGCTCCCGCCTCAACCTGCCGCTAACAGCGAGAACGACAGAGAGCAACAAGCAGCAGAGAGAGATGGAGTACCACACCTCTATAGAAATCCTGGAGGCAGCGTGTAATGAATCCATCCCAGGCTTGACAGGCGTCTCCAACTTCACTGTCTTTCTCTACTGTAAACTGTTTGAAGGGGAGAACGGGTCAGTTAATCCTGCAAAGGCCCAGATGGGGCTCGACCTGCATGCCACATGCTCTGATGCAGCTTGGTACCTGTCTGCTGCTGAGGAGGACTTCCTTTGGGTTCATGTCTGCAGTGAGTACTTTGCCCATGAATTCAACAACACAGTGTGTGCCAACGCCTCTTTCTGGCTGCAGAGAGCACATCAGGTAATGGGTCACTTTTTAATGAGTGTTTTCTGGTTTTGCTAAATATCTGTGGCATGACAAGACATACTGGGGACATGTGTATATGTATCTGTAAATTGCTTGTTCATTATAACTTTTTTGTGATCACATTTTTAAATGTTTTTACATTCAGACAACATAACATTCACAACAGTTACAAACAACACACTACGACATAGGAGCGTTACTTGTTCATTATAACTTATTCTAACTTTAATATTTGCAGGCTGCACTGACAAAGGACTATAATTTTTTCAACCTGACGAGTATAGACGACCTGTGCGTGCAGCTGACAGGTGAGGCAACAGAAAGTCCGGTACTTGATGAGGACTGTCTGGCCCAGTTGGGCAGCAGGTTGCTTAGTGCCCAGGCTTTCAGACACTGCTTCCTGCCCAACAACTCTGTACTGATCTCAGCACTGTGCGGGAGTGGGTCCTTTGACTCGCGCCAATCCTTGGCAGAGGGTAGCTGGGCTGCCACCTACTGCTCCAAAATACACAACTTCTCCCATGTTGACACCATTGAGGAGACTTGTCAGTACAGGGTGTGGGCTGTGCATCATTTCACAAACTCCACCCTCCTAGAGCTCTGTGGGCAGACACACGGATTTAGAGAGTACATTTGTCTAAATGTCACACTCTACAATCAGCTGTTAACATCAGCGCCTCAGTTTGCTGACTTCTGTGCTGATCTTCAGGAAGAACTGGAGGGCAGGAAGTGCCTGCTGCAGAGGTTTTTTGACATGCTCCCAGCGCCGTATGAATTTGACACATCGCGGCTGTGTGTGGACCCGGCTCCAATGCTGGTGGAAGCTCTACACAAAATAAGTGTGTGTGAGGTTGAGGGAGGGGAGCGTGAAGGGTTTTTAGCGGCACTGGGATATGTGTTGAGAGTCCTTGACTTCATGGTGGGGCTCTCTTCGGGTCTGGACGAGGGGGAAAGAGAGGCGAGACAAGGTTTGGGTCAGGCCATCCTTCTCTCCAGTCTCCTTGACAACACCTCCTGGGCCGCACTGCAGCCAGAAGCCTCCATGAGCGTCCTCCACACCGTTGGAGTCTTCCTCCGCAGAGAGCAGAACGCCACTCTCAAAGAGGACCTTCTGAGCTGCTTCAGTGTACGCGCACACACACACACACACACACACACACACACACACACACACACACACACACACACACACACACACACACAAAAGCAAAGAGTAAATAACTTGTTTTACTGTTACATTAGCCTGTCCTGTGGGACCTCATCCAGCGGGACGACAACTCATCTGCTCTGAGGTTTCTTCTGCAGGTATTGGCTTCTGCAGCTACACTCACATTTAAACATTCACATCAGATCAGCTCAGTGAACTATAATTTTAGGTAAATCTCTTTGTCTCGCCAGGAGTACCTCCAGATGCCAAGAGACAGCATTCGCACTCTAGTGATGTCTGCTGAAAAAGATGATGTTAAAAGATTTCTCTCCCATATGCATCAAAGTTGGGACCAGCTACAAGTTGAAACTGGCCAGGTTTGTTCTCAAACTCCCAACAAAACAGAGTGTACTATTATTGATTGACACTTTCTATTAAGTAAGTAAGTAAGTGTGCAGGTAAAAACTCACCTCTCTGTTGACTACAGTTCTACTCTATTGTAATATCTTGTGCTGTATATTTTATCTACTGTATGTCACCGCACTTGCATAGTTAAAGGCCAAATTGAATGCACATCAGTTTGTGTCCTGCTCTTTTGTTTTCTCTGTCAGGCGTCAAAAAGAGTTGCAGGCCATGGAAACAATGACTGCTGCTTTCATCCATAAGTTCCCCGGGTGACCCCTGAATTGTTTGTGGACCTGTCTCAGTTTATTCCCTACATGTCTGTCTCTGACATCATGAGCTTCCCAGCCTCCTGATAGTCAACGACAGCGTGTGAGTCACTGACAAAAGACAGTTGCGTTTAGTTTGATATAGCTTACTGTTCTGATGCTGAACAGCTTCTGTGTTGCTCTTTAGGTTGACAGCTATTCGTGAACACAGCTCAGGGATGAAGTTGCTGCAGAAAAAGGCCTTTGTAAAAAGACTCCTGCAGTCAAGTGTGGTGGGCGATGTCCCGACGTGGCCACCATACTTCCTCAGTTCCATCCTCCCACTTCTGCCTTACCTCCCAGTCAGTCATTTTCAGCAACTGACATCACATCAGGTAAAAATCTTCTGCTGTATCTCTCTCACAGATGTTAGTAATCTCAGACATGGTGAAGTGATTAGTAAAGCCATTGATTTGGGTTCTTACATGACCAGATGACAATTTACAAGGGAAAACTTAAATAAATGTGAACCAGATACTTGCATACAGGCACAATGACAAACTGATGTAGATTAGTTTAACAAGTATTAAACATATGTGAATCAACCCAGTTAAATCTTTATTGTAGATTTTTTGAGAAACATGCTATCCATCATCAACCACCAAAACATCAACTTACTACCTTAAATTTTGTTTTTGGCTTGTTTCAACATTTTATCTGTTGTCTTCTTTAGCTATCTCCTCTGGTAGAGTTGCTAGGCAACACTAGTCTGGATGTTGTAAGGGGGCGTCATGTGCTCGGACTCTCTTCAGCAACAAGCTTCTTCCCGGTGATAACATATCAAGGTGGGACCCAGATACTTAATGTTTATGTCTACCTTTATGATCACTGAAAGGCTGACTCATCTGTTTACAGTACTTCAATATACTCCAATATGTTTCCACATGATGGTTCTTATACAGAGCTTCTGTCCTGCAGTCGGTGTTGATTTATGTTTGTGTTTGCCATCGTCCTATAATTGATATAAAATGTTTCAGAATCTGAGGACATACTTGACATAGGTGTTGCCCCTGTTGAAAAGATTATTTACTGACATCCAAGATTGGCGCCATAGTTTGTTTAGGTATTGATGTGTGGTGCTGTATCAGGTATGAGAAAATACATCACTTTTCTCTTCTCTTCTCTTCTCTTCTCTTCTCTTCTCTTCTCTTCTCTTCTCTTCTCTTCTCTTCTCTTCTCTTCTCTTCTCTTCTCTTCTCTTCTCTTCTCTTCTCTTTCTTTCTCTTGCTCTTTCTCTTGCTCTTGCTCTTGCTCTTGCTCTCTCGCTCTTGCTCTCTCGCTCTCTCTTTCTCTCCTTGTTTCCTGTCTGCTATACAATAAAGGCAAAAATGACCCATAATAGAAAACAAGTGATAGCAAATGTCTTTTTGTAGGTTAGGAGTCCTTGCATGTTACCTGGATCCAGTGGACCTAGGTTTATTTCTCAAGGACTCAGCTGTGTCCTCGACCCTCTGGCAGCAGCTGGCTCAGTGCATGTCCAAGGGGTTTATCAGTACCAGCGGCAGGGTAAACAGAACATGTTCTTTAGTAGCTCACTACAGAAAATCTGCTTTAAAATCTTCCATATCTGACTAACTCTGTTGAACTGTGTTTCACGTACAGCTGTCCTCTTGGTTGATACCAGCCATTGAGACCCTGAACATCAGCAGCATGGCTCCCGCAGAGCTGTCTGCCCTCAGCGGTCTGTTACCTCAGTTAGGAGCTTCCTTCCTACTGTCACTCCCCTCACAGCAACTCCTGGAAGTCCTCTCACAACCAGGATTACACAGATATTCCCCAGCACAGGTCAGCATGGAATTTGTTTTTCATTTCATCATTCCTATCATGGGCGAGGTTGTTAAATGTTCTCCACAATTTTGTAGTAGATATTAGTAAGCTGTCGGTCTCAAGTGTAACTGTAAATGTATAAAAATCAGTTGAATTTACTTGAAAGTTTTCAAATTTAATTAAAAAGATAAAACAAGTATTTTTCTCTAAGATGCTGCAAAGAACTATTATACATTACTAAAAAGAAAAGCTTTGACAGTAATGAGCACTTTGGGGATTATTTGTCAGAATTGTAATTCATTTGCTACAGAGTTTCTAGAGAAAAGAGTAGGATAAACATTTAGAAAATATGTGACCTTTACCCAAAAACATCTGTTAATTCTTCAATACTTTCCTCAGGCTTTTCAAATGTTATCCAACATTTCAAAGGACACCAATGTAAGTAGACATTTTCAAAAAAATGTTTTGCTGAATTTCAGCCAGCTGCACTTTCATCACTGGGTTTTTATCTTCCTGCCAGCTCACCATGGATAAACTGTGCAGACTGAAGCCGTTACTCTCTGGTCTCTCCCCTGCTGTGCTCAAGGACCTCCAGTGGCCTGAGATCAGTGGAGCTGCCCAGTGCCAGTGCTGGAGAGCACTGCTAACTGAGCTTAAGCCTGGCCATAGAGCCATGCTATACAATGCAATGCAGGAGGTGACAGTGCTATTATCAGTCTTCATTAACACTTATCACTTCTCTTATCTTTTCATCTCTCCTTATAATTAGCTGTGGCTCACCTTGTTGTCACATTAAAAGTAGATTGACACAATGGAGGTGGATAGGTTAATTTTTACTCTTATAGATAAACTTACTGGAAAAAAACTGTGGCCTAACTAATCTGGCACTAGGGTTTGCAGAATGTGTTCATTTGATCCACATGTGTGATACCTGCTTTGTGTTGCCTTTAAAGGCATCTGGTTTCTTTGTTGTTATGTGTCAACAGGCTCTACACAGAGACTTGCAGAGCATCACTCAGCGGGTAAACTGTCTATTACCGTTTGTCCCTCTGAGGAAGCTGATAGAAACCTTAAATGAAGAAACCATCCTGAATGATGTCAGCCTGTACAGAGACATTCGCTGGTCGCCACAGCAGGTGCACATTTTACTTTAACCTACTTGTGTGTGCTGTTTCGCACTATATTCATAGGACAACAATAGATTGGCAGTTTTCTGACTAAAGAAGAAAATGTTACCAGCTTCGGTGTTTGGTCCCATTAATCTGCATCTCATTGGTTATGCTTCAGATGAGCTTTTCAGGATATTAATACGCCACACGCATCAGCTGCCATCAAGCTAATTAGTTTGGATGTAGTACAATGGTGTGGAGTGTAGCATTAATTTATAATGGCTACCTTAAAGGGATGTAGTCACAGCCAAGTGTGTATTTCACCTCCTTTTCTCGGCCTAACAAGACCCGAGTCAAATCAGTAACGATTGCCCTTTGCCGTTTGAAACACTAAAAAAAGAAGTACAAGTACTCAGATAAAAGTAATAAGTAAATAATTTGCTCTTTTAAACATGTGCATGCATACAATGTGCAAATTGCTGTTCGTGGCATAATGGATGTAATCACGAGTTCAAAAGATGTATTGCACTTTGCCAGAGCTACAGAGAAGATAAGTGTGAGTCCAGTTTGAATTAGTAATGTTCATTACACATAGTGCATTAAGACACTCAAAGACATGGATGGATGGATGGAACAAGCAATACAATAACAATTTTACTATTCTTTAGAGTTTTACCAGTGCTGAGTCTAATGCTTAACCTCATGTCAAGCTGCGTGTTAGATTCTGAGAGGTTTTGTGTATAATACTACAGTCTGAGTCTGAGAATGGCACAAAAGGAAAACTCATGCAGTATTCAACATGGAAAGAGTTCGTCCTCTGGGATACATGAATGTTTTGGCGTAATGCTGGCTTTAAAAGGATATTTATGGGATCATCAAAAAACATGTGTAAACCCCAAAGTCAACACTCAATGCCCATAGAGTTAAAAGCAGTCTTTTTAAAGTATGTATTTAGTCCTTAATAAAGCAGAGCAGCAAATTCATTTTATTTTGAAAGGATTCAAACAATGCATGTAATTTTTTTTTAATTTCTTTTTTTCAAAACATCATCTGAAACAACTCAAAGCAGTCTTTTTTTTACTTAGTATGCTCACTATGTTATACTTACACATGTACAAAAATATGTGTCTGACTTGTGGGCAAGCACATGTCTAAAAGTGGCTAAACTTTTAGACATGTGCTTACATTGCATGATTTCATATATCCTTCTATAATATTCATATATTATAATTCATATTATTCATTTACTATGTTTTTGTGTTAAATGACTTCATTCAATTCATTTCTGTATATGTCCTCCCTGAAAGCAGAGTTGACACCTGTCTGTTGACTCATCACCCTTTTGCAGCTAAGATAAACGACCGCTAGAGACTCTGGGGCATGGGGGACAGATGCAAAAAAGACGTAGAAACGGACCCAACTTGTCTCTGTGTTATGATTAATTGTTTTGCTAAGACTGGGCATGTTCCCAAACAAGGTCTCCTCTTTTATGGGAAAAAGGCAAGGCAAGGCAAGGCAGCTTTATTTGTAGAGCACATTTCAGCAACAGGGCAATTCAAAGTGCTTTACACAAAATCAAAAAAAAAAGGAATATAAGACCTTTTTTCTGTTTTTTGTTTAACTTCAGAGACACTCACACTGTTACTGCTGTTAGCTCTGTGAAATTGTTTTGCCATTTATGCTTTACAAAGTATAATTAAAATTCCCCGAAGACCAACTCAGTACTTTTGCTCAGCTGTCTTTATTTTTGTTGTGCCAAGTCTGACATTTTTCTTTTTGTGTGGACAGGCTCAGCTTTTGTTCAAAATGATCCACAAATTTAAAAACATAACCAGCAAGAGTGTGAGGTAAGTTGGATGTATTGTCATTTTCAGGTCAGATACTCAGTCAGTATACAATTTAAATAACCACCTGTCATTAACTTCTAGGGATCTAGGTCATATTGCCAGTGGAATGAGTTGTGACCTTTTGAGGCTTTGGAGCAACAATACAGATTTTGCAGAACTGCTTCAGTATGTTAGTGAGCTGCCTGGAGGCATGAGACCTGCTCTGGTGAGGAACAAACACTTCCTCAGATTGTTTATCATAGTCTCTGATACGCAGCCATGGTTCATTAGTTTGTTGTTGTTGTTGTTATATTTCAAATTACAAATTACAAAAATATGTTACATTTTAACAAGTTCAGATGTGTTTTGGCTGTTACCAGCGGAAATGTATCATAGACGAACTGAAAAAACAACCTGAACTCGACCTCAGTGCATTGAGCTCTGGGTTTGCTGCAACTTTACCGTAAGCATCTTCTTATTAAATGTAAATATTTCTCATTTTATCCAAAGATAACTACATTCATACCCCTGCTCTGTTCTCTTCCAGAGTGACGATGATAGAGTACCTCTCTAATGCATCTTTCAGAGCCATTCTGGACCACATTCAGGCACACTTTGCTGATTTCCTCAGAATGCCTCATTACAAGCAGACTAATTTAGCAGAGAAAGCTGTAACTGAGCTGGTAAAACACCATCATTAACTATACAAATACTGGGTTTACTGCATATCCTTACATGACGTGCAGGAGTTGACACATTGCTATATGTTTTAGTGTGATTAAAAATAACATATAATTGCATATAATTTATATAAAAAATAAGTGTATGAAGAAAATAAGGAAAAAGAAATCCTAAATTATCCTCAGCGCAATTAAGATGATAAACCAGCACAGTGAGCATTCAGAACTGGAACTCAGAGATGCTATTTTTGGTTTAATAAAATCAGGGTGTGCGTCAGTGATGATGACTCATATATTTGATTGGTATTAACACATTAATGGGGCAGAAAGAACAAACCACATTTGTTAGTTCAGGCTTCTCAAGAAAACACGCATGCACGCACGCACACACACATGCACACACACACACACACACACACACACACACACACACACACACACACACACACACACACACACACACACACACACACACACACACACACAAACAGAAAGAAAAACTGTCTTCTTCCTGTGAAATCCCTGTAAGATCCACTGACTGTATGTGCTACTCTGCAGGGCTCTTTTCATGCTGAGGGGAAGATTGATGGCACTACTCTGGACTTCCTGGGGCCTTTACTGCCTTTCTTGGACCGGGACAGTTTGGCTCTGGTGGACAAAGGAGCTCTAGCTCTGCGGCTGGAGGAGATGAGAAGTTTTTGCCTTCCTAAAGAGGCTGTGAGAGCTATTAGTGCTCTCCTCACTCAGAAAGACCTGCTCGGGTAAATAAAACCACATCTGCTGAAGAAAAACAACCTGTCCTTGTTATGAATCAATAATATGTCCAGAACTTATTTTCAGTCATTATTTTAAAAGGTTATTGGCTCTGTAAAAAATGTCAAGAGATTGACTTCCAAATGCTGCCAATAATTATATTTTTGGGCAATACACATACAATAACAACAACACTAACAACAACAACAACAACAACAACAACAACTGCAGACCAAAGTAATAATTCAATGTCAAGATATGAAATGCTTCTTCCTGTGTTTCATCAACAGCCATTCAATTTACTAATCAGCTCAATCAAACACAAATAACAGCTGAGGCTGATGGGAATGTCATTACTTTTGGTAGGTATTTGGTTAAAAATAACAGACACATTCAAATGTCAACCTAATGATGGTGTAAGGGGAACACAAATGTGTGTACCACATTTTCCACCATAGTACAAAAATCCAGTGATGACCAAAGCCATTAAGAAATATCCTCAGAGGAGCAGGAATGTCTGTACAAATGACAGTCCTTCCAACAGTTGTTGCAATATTTCAGTCTGGACCAAAGTGGTGGGCTGACTGACTGAAGACATGTGTACTTGTTTGCCAGGGCCATCCAAATGGCGTGTTGGGGATGTGGAACATTTGAACAGGCTGGTGTTTTCTCTCTCAACAAATCAGATAAACTCCATTCCTCTGGTGAGCCGGCAAAAGCATCAGCCCAGGCAAATAATTAATTTCATTGCACTTAAATGGTTTTCTAAAACATAGCATGATAATATGTGCTTCCTTCATGCAGACAGTGTTGAATAAAGACACAGTAGAGCAGATCCTGGTGGGTCAAAGTCACTGGGAGGACAGTGTGGTGGGTGGAGTCTGTGTTACCCAGTGTATGGACCAACGTCATCAGAGACAGCAGACTCAGAGTCTCATTCGAGGGATTGTCAAAGCACGGAGCAGGACGGCAAAAGGTTAAATTAATATTTCCCCACAAAGCAGCTGTTTTCAATTTCCTTGCGAGAGTCATCCCAAAAGGATTAATAAAGAGAAGTCTAAGTCTGTTGTAATACATTGTCTAGTGCTTTGTGTAAGTTCTTAATTATATCAGTGCACTGAATTCACTGGTGTCTCTTCGTGCAGTGCCAGTTCCAAGCTGTGCAGACATCAGAGGGACGTTTCCTTCAGCTTGGACATCCACTCAGCTCAGCCGCATGTCACAGGAGGATCTGAAACAGTGTGTAGAAGTTTTTGCTCAGGACACTTCAATGAACCCTGAGCAGCGCCGCGCACTGTGGGTGAAACTCAGACAGGTCAGTAAAACTGCGAAAGACCACATGAAGTTAAGGTGAATTAATCAAATCATGATCTTGCCTTAAAGTCTGCCTTGTGGTGCAGCAGTTCTTTCTACCTCCCAGCTAAGACCTTGTTCCCATCAAGGATATCTAAACATCAGAGCACAATTCTTTGTCAATTTGTGGTGTATTTTTTGAGCAGGGAGTCGCATCCAGGCTGGTAGAACATCTAAGTAATGTTGTGTTTTAACATCAACATTATATGTGGTTGAAACATGTTCTGGTTCTTCACTCAATCCAGTCCTTCAGTCCAGCGAGAGAGCTAAGAGCAGATCAGCTGCTGGCTCTGGGCCCAGTCGTGACTGAGATGGGAGAAAGAGAGCTGCACGATGCCAGTCCCACTGATCTGGGTGTGTTGGCACATTTGGGGACACTGACAGACTGGAGCCCTAAAAAGGTTTTGAATTTTTTTATGCTGATGTAAAACTTCAAATAAATATAAAGATTTTCCTCCTGAAGACTTAAACATGTAGCCTGACAAGCCAGACCCACATCAAGATGTTGGGTCTGGGAACTCACCATTGGCAGCGCTCAATCCGAGGCGGGGATAAATGGTTGTCTTTCAAATTCCCTTTGCACGCAATAGGATAGCGCTACAACCAACCAGAGCAACGCTAGTTGATAGATTCAACTTTTGCTGTATCCGGTCGGCAAAACTCAGAACACATCTTCCTTTTATAAGAATGACCTCAGTGCTTAACTCCAAGTCTTCCAGATTCACGGCCAAAGCCGATTGGAAAGACCTCTGTTCGCCAGCAACAGCAGCTATCCTCTTTGTTTTCAAGTAGCAGAGAATTTACGCAAACTGTCTTTGCTGTCCTTATGTTAAGCCCACCCACCGACTCTATACATGATGTGATTGGCCTGACCAGAATTTGTTTTCCAGCTCATAAGCCAATGGAGAGTTGCTAGACTGACCCTAGCTGCAAATTACTTTTGCTGCTGGGGTGCGTCTAGATTTATAGGCTATTAAACATGTCCATTAGTGTCTGTTTAAGGTTTTAATTTGTTTTTGTTTTTTCAGATGAGAGCGGTAATTTTAAGTATGATGCGGAAACGCAAACTAAGAGTGGAGCAGTTAACAACTGTTGATCTGGCAACATGTGGCCATCTGATGTGTGGTCTGTACCCCTCAGAGATCAAAAGACTGAGCCCCTACAACCTTAGGTCAGTCAAATACATAGGGTCTTTACCCAAACATACATATAACCAGGGACCCTTTACCTTAAGGAGAGATCGAGTAGGGACCCCCCTCTTGCATATATTGTATACAATTGAATTGCATATTAAACTGGGCCCATAAACATCATGTTTTAATGTCAAACATACATGTGGAAGACACAGTGAATCTTTAAGCCTAACTGTACAGCTACCATAGTGGCTAGCTAGCAAGCTTATCTTCAATGTGTAAATTTATTATTTCTTTTTTTCACAAATAGGCCAATTTATCTTTGCTACTGATATGTTGGCTTCATATTAATGTATATTTTCAGACATTTTAATTTTTGAACAAAAAAATGTTTTTGGTGCCCCCATGAACTTAGGACCTCATAGGGGTCACGGACCTTCTGTTGAAGATCTCTGACAAAAAGTATTAACTTCCTCTAGCACAACAAAACTAAACAATAGGTGTAATAGCTATAAAAGAAGGCTCAGCAATTAGTCATCACAATACTGATATACAGTATATATTTATAAAATATAGTTAAATGGCATCAAAACAAAGTTGAGCATAAACAAAAATGGATGTATACAGTCTAAAGGTGTTGAAACATACTGCTAATTTGTTTACAAGGTAGTAAGTACATGATGCACCTACATAGCAGTACTTAGTGGCAGTGAAATCCGTAAAAGAACTGCTTTAGGTTTCAGAGAGTCATCAATTGATTTCACATCCAGCTGTTAACAGATGCTTACTAACAGGAGGCTGGTGCACATTTATTAGCAGCACCACCCTCATAAAACATTTTGCATACCCCCAGAGGAGGATAAAGTCCTATTTTTTTCCCTGACTCTGCAGTATGGCGGTCCTTTCCTGCGGGAGATGTCCCTGCCATGCACAGAGCAGCAGATGGAAGCATTGACAAGCCGTTTGTCCAGACCTGAGGCCTTTGGTCCAGTCAGTGCTTGGGGACCAGAAGTTTTCACTGAAATTGGAACATTTGCAGGTACAGTAGGACACAATATCCCTCAGGATATAAACATTTTGTAATTAACTTTTGAGGAATATGAGAGTAGGCTTTTGGATGGATAGGAGCAATTAAAATTATCCCTGAGGGTATAAAAGTTTAGGAAAACTTTCATACTTCTTGTGATTTGATGTGAAGAGCATTAATTGTCTGACTACACAATGGTTGTGTCTCTGTTTAGTGGGCCTGGAGGACATGGTGCTGTCGGCTCTGGTACAAGAACAAATGGAGGGAATCACCCCAGAAGCCATCGCCTGATGTCTCCAAAAAGATGGCAGTGAGTTTCACCCATGATTTTAGGACTATTCATTGTTTAGTTTCAGTATAGAGGTACCTCTACTGTATAAGTAGCACTATTGGCAAATTTCACAGAATTGTTCAATTCTGAGATATCGCATTTAACTTCTATAACAATTATAGTCTCATAAACTATAAAATATGATGTAACTGGAACACATATTTTAGATTTCTCTTTTTTAATAATAAGATACTTTTATCAACTTTGTGTTTTTTTTTCAACTCACCATTTCTAGATATAACTAAATCCAAACCAAATGTTACATATTTTCCTCACAATAACTGTCATTAATTTACAGAAGTGTTTCATATATTATTATGATATTTAAAAAGAACATAAATTCGGTCTTGGTTGTGACATGCCATATATAATGTTTTTCTTTCTGCAAATTACTTATTTACTTAGCTCATTTCATTTCATGTTTATTTGTATAGGAACAACTATGAAGCATAAATCTATACCACACACCACAGCATTTATAGCCTAAGCTAATTTGCAATACCCGTCCCTAGATGGGCCTTTAAAAGACATTAAACTCAACAACAAACACATAAAAGAATGAACACAAACTCAACAATAACTCTTACTGAAACTGGCTGAATCTGCAGCTTGACAATGTAAAGCAAAAGCAAACCCACTGACCCACACAACCCACACAACAGACATAAATTGGAAAATACAGAATATGACTGTTATATTATGGATGACTGGCTCAGAGACTTATTGGCAATTGGGCAGGGTGTTTAATGACCTCAAGCAAAATCATAATGGATAAAGTGAACCCTGGACACATATAAGATTATACATACTGTAATTAGTGAGGTGAAAAACTGAAGTAATGGACATGTAGAATATACACTCACCTAAAGGATTATTAGGAACACCTGTTAAATTTCTCATTAATGCAATTATCTAATCAACCAATCACATGGCAGTTGCTTCAATGCATTTAGGGGTGTGGTCCTGGTCAAGACAATCTCCTGAACTCCAAACTGAATGTCAGAATGGGAAAGAAAGGTGATTTAAGCAATTTTGAGCGTGGCATGGTTGTTGGTGCCAGATGGGCCGGTCTGAGTATTTCACAATCTGCTCAGTTACTGGGATTAGTTACTGGGATTTCTAGGGTTTACAAAGAATGGTGTGAAAAGGGAAAAACATCCAATCCAAAATGCCTTGTTGATGCTAGAGGTCAGAGGAGAATGGGCCGACTGATTCAAGCTGATAGAAGAGCAACTTTGACTGAAATAACCACTCGTTACAACCGAGGTATGCAGCAAAGCATTTGTGAAGCCACAACACGCACAACCTTGAGGCGGATGGGCTACAACAGCAGAAGAACCCACCGGGTACCACTCATCTCCACTACAAATAGGAAAAAGAGGCTACAATTTTCAAGAGCTCACCAAAATTGGACAGTTGAAGACTGGAAAAGTGTTGCCTGGTCTGATGAGTCTCGATTTCTGTTGAGACATTCAGATGGTAGAGTCAGAATTTGGCGTAAACAGAATGAGAACATGGATCCATCATGCCTTGTTACCACTGTGCAGGCTGCTGGTGGTGGTGTAATGGTGTGGGGGATGTTTTCTTGGCACACTTTAGGCCCCTTAGTGCCAATTGGGCATTGTTTAAATGCCACGGCCTACCTGAGCATTGTTTCTGACCATATCCATCCCTTTATGGCTACCATGTACCCATCCTCTGATGACTACTTCCAGCATGATAATGCACCATGTCACAAGCTCAAATCATTTCAAATTGGTTCCTTGAACATGACAATGAGTTCACTGTACTAAAATGGCCCCCACAGTCACCAGATCTCAACCCAATAGAACATCTTTGGGATGTGGTGGAACAGAGCTTCGTGCCCTGGATGTGCGTCCCACAAATCTCCATCAACTGCAAGATGCTATCCTATCAATATGGGCCAACATTTCAAAGAATGCTTTCAGCACCTTGTTGAATCAATGCCACATAGAATTAAGGCAGTTCTGAAAGCGAAAGGGGGTCAAACACAGTATTAGTATGGTGTTCCTAATAATCCTATAGGTGAGTGTATGATCTGATTTGGGAAGAAGGAAATTTAGTGAACTCTACATATTGTGCATGTACTGTGTGTTGAATGTTTATAAATAACACCCATATAAAGAAACTGAAGTATAGTACATTTTACGGAATATTTGTTCAACTATTATATGAAAATGAAAATATACACCGAGTGCCTCCTCTCACATGATAGTGTCCTGTAGGAGTAAGTCAGTATGTGTGTTGGGTGTGTGTCGGACAGGTGGTGTTCAGTGCTGTTCAGATGTCGTGGCTGAGTGCGGAGCAAGCGTGGGCTGTCACTGAGGAGCAGTGGGCAGAGCTGGACACCGAGCAGAGGCACGCTGTTGGACTCGCTCGATACGAAGGAGACGTCCTGCTGGAGCTAAGAGGTGTGTCTTGAAAAAACATTATGTTGACAAAATGTCCTGTTAACAACCTCCTTCATAATAAGACTGCTACAGTTATTTTACTTATCAGAGGAAGTGTTTGTTAGCGCATATACTTTTATTATGGCAATCCTTGTTTCCAGTAACCAATATGATTTTTATGTTGTGTTTATAAGGTGGTGATAAATGCTCTGTTTGTCTGCTTCAACAGGGAGAAACTCAGCTTCAGTAGGAGACAGCTTCACTATACGCTCACTGGCTCTGTGCCTCTTTTTATCGCAACTTATTTAACAAGCTGGACTGAATGTAATTGTCCCCTGACCTCCCTTGGTATCATTATATTTGTACTTACAAATAAATAACTGTTCTTTTCCCTTTGTGCGTTGGTCTTTAAATTTACTTTACTCTCAATTGTGCTCTACTGCACATCTTGACAATATGTAGATAAGTGTATGTAGTTGTAGTACAGCATGTATAATATTTTTTGTTAGAATAATCAGTGGAAACCATGCAATGGTTAATGTTTATTTGATAGATCACTTAATTCTATAATATTTAGTATATTTCTGTACATTTAATTATGTAATACTGAAATAATGTGTGCTTCTTTTTTTTTTTTTTTACTTTTTTGACAAAAAAAATATACTGATGCTCCTGCCTGCAGGTATTTTGGATTTCTTGAGTGTGGTACTGCATTCCAAATGAGCGTAAAATACAATAGTTACAGTCAGCCTGTGCAATGGTATTACTGAACTGTTATACTGCACAGTGAAACTTTGAAGCTTTCAGGATTTGTGACTTTTAGGAGCAAAGTCAAAATTCAAGTCACGTTAACAATTTTAAGGCAGAGAAGAAACTGTTATGTGAGCCTTTATATGTTTGAAGATTAAAAAAAAAAAAAATGTAAAGCTTGACAAAATAAACAGAACATGGGATCCAGCGACCACTGGTAGTCTTAGCAAAATATAGGACAATGTAGAAGGAAAGTGGCCAGATTACCAACTAGGCAAAGCGACTGTAACTGCCTCAGGACATCTGTCAATTGCTTTTTGGTAAATTAATTAATTGCACATTTGTTAAATAACCTGACACACTAGACTACAATATCAGTGAAGGTAGCGTGCTACATTAGCTAATTTTGTGGCCTTGTGTTGTACAGGGGCCTTGTGTGAAAATGTCATTTTGATAATAGTTTCTTTCTGAGCACTTTATTTCTTCACAGCATTTCTGTAGTCCCAGTAGAGACATTTCTTGAAATAAGGAGAGAGAGAGAGAGAGAGAGAGCGAGAGCGAGAGAGAGAGCAAGAGAGGCAGGGAATGACGGATTAATGATGCTTTAAGGATCCCCAAGCTGAATGCAAACTAGGCATGTTGCCATTCATGGTTGACCTCTAGGGCAGCTCAAATGCATATTTCTAATTAAAGTTGGGTCTCATAAAGTTATCATTTGTATATTATAACTGTCTGACACACAGAAAACCTGGGACCAGATAGTTTAACTCCAACGTAGGAGGCCACTGGATGGTCTGGGTAAATAATGAAACTGGATAGTCTACATTGTGCTTAGTAAAAACTTGGAAGTGACAGGATACATACACACTGCACAGTGGCAGGGAGGAATGGCTGGAAGTCAATGGGGGTCTAAAGGAAATTTTTTTCGGGTTCCCCAAGGACCCTAAGAAATGTTCATTTATTGTGTGTGTACTAGCCACAACAATTTTCTCAATAAATATGGTGCTTTCTGGCATTTTAATGGACATCTATTGAGTGTTTTACTGTAAAAATAAAATAAAATAAATCCATCTATCTATGAATAAATATCTTGTTTGGCAGCTGCGAGCCTCAGTATCAGCCTCCGTATGAAGACTAAGGTGCTGTTCCGCTTGTGACCAGCAGGTGGGTGTGTCGCAACGCTGCTAGCCGGTAAGTAGGTGTTGTTCTAACGTCTGGTCTCCACTCTGTCCACGGCCGTGACGTATTTCCTGGGGCTTGAACGGACCACTCAGCGCTACACCAGAAGGGTATCATGACTATTTATAACCAGCTATTCTATCTCATTAATTTTTCAGTCGCTTCACCGTGCCGTCGTCGGTTTTAACACCGAGGTGAGAGACAACAACAAGCCGGGGTGAGCAGGATGTAAAAGGAAGCTGGTAAGTTGAACGGATTGTAAGTTTCCCCATTCGCTTTCGAGATTGTATTTTACTTGTTTGGGATGCGTGGACGGCGAGTTTGCCTCTGGTACCACCGGGACCCTGACACCGGACAGGACGGCGTGTTGTTTATTGATCCCTGTGTTTGTGTGTGTGTGTGTGTGTGTGTGTGTGTGTGTGTGTGTGTGTGTGTGTGTGTGTGTGTGTGTGTGTGTGTGTGTGTGTGTGTGTGTGTGTGTGTGTGTGTGTGTGTGTGTTGCGAAGGGAAGATCTCACACACTCACTCACGCCGACGTGACGTCGACTGCGCCGTGTCCGGTTTCTGTGGTTGTTCCTGGGAAGAATTGTGTTGTTCGTGCACCACACTGCTCGGTCGGTACGGGTAGTAAAATGTAGCTAAGGTCGGAAATGTTCGTCAGGGGTGGATGAGAGGAGAGGAAAAGGGGAGGCACCTGTAAAACGGAGCAGGTCAGCCTACCGCGGTGTCAAGTTTACGTTAATCCCGGCGAGGTACAGTTTCAGACATATTTTTCAAGCGCAGGAGTCATCATCGGTTCAGCTCCAGCCTCCGCTCCGTGGGACATTATGAATACGTGTTGTTATCACAGACTTAACGTGTGGTGAGTCAGATAACCGCAAACTCCTATCAGCTGGTGTGTTTAAACCTCTTTACTTTAGCTTATGAACAAAGTATTTAGCGTTACAGGCCGGAGCGAAAGAAGTTTTCCGGCTCTCTCAACTGTAACAGCAGTTAATCTTGTTGTCCTTCTTTACGTGTTGTTGTTTATGTTGTGCAGCTCATAGGAAACTTACTTTTTAATGTTATACTCTGATGCATCAGGGATTATTAAGGTTATTCCTATATATTGCTTTGGGACTGAACGTTGACATCAGGGAGTAATCAATGCAAAACACAGCTGATGTTGTTTTGTTAGACTGGACTGACTTGCTGTGGTCCACATTTTCTTGTACACTCTGATTAAACAGAGCCTGTATTGATACGAATACCAACTTCCTGTGAAAAGAGTCATTGAGCTTCAGCTATTAAGTGTCACAGTAGAATAGAAATGGGTGTTTCATTATGGGAACTGACCTCCTTTGTGTTTGTGCTTTTACTACATCCAACACTCGCCACCAGTGAGGCAATACTGAGCTGCTGAGCATTATGGTTTAACACTGAAACAAGGTTATTTAGCCCCTTACATGCAGTTACGTACCACACAATGCACTTTATTTTGGGTAGTAAGTGTCAGGCTGTTTGCTTCTACTGTAATGTGATGTTTCAGTAGAGTTAAAGTTGAGTAAGCACTAGCTTATACTATACAAGGCTACTACTTCCTATCTCGGGAAAGCTAAACTTAGAAAGGGAAAACTATAGTTACCTGTGTAGTAAAAAATATTATGGAAGTCTTTTGTATGACACATTAATGCTGAATCATTACTGTAGGAAGTCTAAAGAAGTAGATGACCACGCATCTGTCAAAACAAAAGAAAGGAAGAACAGACAAGGGCAAACAATGTGGCCAAGGAGGTGTTACTTGAAAGACAGAGGTGTTTTTCAGCTTTTTGACATCCTGAATAAATGCTTTTATGCTCATTGTGTCAGGATCTAGATGTATAACTCTCCAGAGGTGTACATTTCCACCATTTTGTTTCCTGTTTTCTCCTTTTACTTAGAGCATCTGTGGACTTCTAAAAGAGGTCCCAAAGCTTTCACAGTGCCAGTTTTGTTAATATTTTAATTAATAACACATTTAATTAAATTCAAATACAGTCTCTGTGAAGGTTTCAGAGGTTTCCTTTAACATGTACAAAGAAACAAATTACAGTGTTTTGCTTTTAGATCCTAATTTATACGTGTAGAATAAGAGCCCTTGCTGTGATGCAGATTACAGATGTTATTCATTTAAATGCTGATTCTGATAACACTGCACATTTAAAAAACAAAACAAGGCAAATGTGTAAAACCTGACTGAAGACCAGCCAAACAATCTGAACATTTAAAGCATATTCTTTGTGATAATAATGGTCTGAATGTTGGCTTGCTGCTGATTATTACACTAAAGACCATATTTTGAGAAGAACCCAGAGTTAGACAAGTCCATACATACCCTTCTCATCTCTGTGCGTGCTGTAACTGTATCTGACACCCTCAGAATTAGCTTAGTATAACAAAGATCCTGCAGGTAACTGGTTCCAACTGGTCCCCAGTAAGTGACAAAATAAAGCCAACATCTTCCTATTTTCATGTTGTGATTTGTATAGTCACAGCGTGTACAAATAACGTCACATGAGACACAGCCATCTTCTAACCGCATACTAACTGGGAACTACACTCACCTATAGGATTATTAGGAACACCATACTAATACTGTGTTTTACCCCCTTTTGCCTTCAGAACTGCCTTAATTCTACGTGGCATTGATTCAACAAGGTGCTGAAAGCATTCTTTTGAAATGTTGGCCTATATTGATAGGATAGCATCTTGCAGTTGATGGAGATTTGTGGGATGCACATCCAGGGCACGACTCCTGCTCCACCACATCCCAAAGATGCTCTATTGGGTTGAGATCTGGTGACTGTGGGGGCCATTTTAGTACAGTGAACTCATTGTCATGTTCAAGAAACCAATTTTGAAATGATTTGAGCTTCGTGACATGGTGCATTATCCTGCTGGAAGTAGCCATCAGAGGATGGGTACATGGTGGCCATAAAGGGATGATGCTCAGGTAGGCAGTGGCCTTTAAACCATGCCCAATTGGCACTAAGGGGCCTAAAGTGTGCCAAGAAAACATCCCCCACACAATTACACCACCACCACCAGCCTGCCCAGTGGTAACAAGGCATGATGGATCCATGTTCTCATTCTGTTTACGCCAAATTCTGACTCTACCATCTGAATGTCTCAACAGAAATCGAGACTCCTCAGACCAGGCAACATTTTTCCAGTCTTCAACTGTCCAATTTTGGTGAGCTCTTGCAAATTGTAGCCTCTTTTTCCTATTTGTAGTGGAGATGAGTGGTACCGGTGGGGTCTTCTGCTGTTGTAGCTCATCCGCCTCAAGGTTGTGTGTGTTGTGGCTTCACAAATGCTTTGCTGCATACCTCGGTTGTAACGACTGGTTATTTCAGTCAAAATTGCTCTTCTATCAGCTTGAATCAGTCTGCCCATTCACCTCTGACCTCTAGCATCAACAAGGCATTTTCGCCCACAGGACTGCCGCATACTGGATGGTTTTCCCTTTTCACACCATTCTTTGTAAACCCTAGTAACTAATCCCAGTAACTGAGCAGATTGTGAAATACTCAGACCGCCCGTCTGGCACCAACAACCATGCCAAGCTCCAAATTGCTTAAATCACCTTTCTTTCCCATTCTGACATTCAGTTTGGAGTTCAGGAGATTGTCTTGACCAGGACCACACCCCTAAATGCATTGAAGCATCTGCCATGTGATTGGTTGATTAGATAATTGCATTAATAAGAAATTGAACAGGTGTTCCTAATAATCCTTTAGGTGAGTGTATATTCTCAGAAAGGCAAAGCAGAGCTACTTCTGCTACTTGGGTGGAGTGATTTGCTTGCAGCACCCAAGAAGCCCGGTGATCGAGCAGAGAGTTCACCTGGAGTTTGCTCAGAGTTGGAGTAATAGAGTCAACAATTGCTAGATACTAAAAGCATAGTGTTCATTCTGATTCTCCCTTGACCTCAGTCTATTTAGCATTTTGTCTATCAGCTTCCAAAAATTTGTAAGTCCTCGTCTGTGTATTCTGGCTCAAAAAGATATGGTTTTGGATCTTGGTTTGATACCAAGTAAAAATCCTCTGACAGTTCCTCAAAGTCAACCATGATCACCAGTGTTGTTTGCGGCTAGCTAGCGATTCACATTGGTTTTGTTGACAGAAGTAACTGTGTTTTTCTGTGTTGTGCTAATCACTCCACCCAAGTAGCTCTGCTTTGCCTTTCTGAGAATATAGTTCCCAGTTAGTATGAGGTTAGAATATGGCCGTGTCTCATGTGACCTTGTTATATGTAAACCATATGACTATACAAATCACAACAGTCAGAGTTACAGCACGCACAGAGATGAGGGTATGTAGCGACTTGTCTAACTCTCGGGCAAACGGTAAAAAAGCTAAAGTCCCAATAAGTTGGCATGTTCCTTTAGAGTAGTGATAATTGAACATAGTATCCTAGTAGTCTGCTGCCTCATTATCACTATGTGATGATGATGGAGGGTACAATAGTGATAAACTCAGTTTTATACTGTCGATCTGCCATAAGAATACCTCTGTTTATCACAATTTAGGAACTGAGGTTTAGTAATATTTTGCAAATTTTAGCTGCAAATACAATGTGATTGTGAGGTTTTGTTTATGGCATATTGAATTGACCTAAAGTCATCAATATTATTACTGTCACTTCAATAGTTTGCCTCACCTACACAACCTGTTATTTCCAAAATCTCTGTGGGTTTATCTGAGCGTTCTAGCACAGAGATATTCATTTTGTGTGTGTCACAATGTGAGAATTGGCAGTAATTGCAAGATATTTGCGCTTGAAAAAAGGTCATATGGGCTAAATGCTTTTGAGTTTATTTTTATCTGATTAAAATGTAAATAATAAACTGATGAGGTGTAAACAGTTTCCTTTTTAAAACGTCCCGAGGACTTTGGTAATGAAGCTGGTATTATCGTTTTGGGTTTAATGATACTTGGCTAATGATAATTTGGTGTAGTTTTTTTGTTCTAATATCTGTTATCACAGTCTGGCATATGGTATCATTTAATGTGGCAACACTAAAGACCACTCAGCACGACTCGGCTTCTCCTTACTCTCTTGTGAAACGTAAACGTAGTTGGGCAGTTGTTGCGCCATGTTGTGTGGTTTTCACGCTGACGTTAAAGGATCGGAGTGGTTAAGCACCCGTGAGGTCACATGTGTCTGTACTTAAATGTCAGTGTGTGTCTGGAAATCAAACAGAGGTTTGGAAACGTTCACACTCTATTTACCTGTTGCATCAAAGGACAGAGGACAAAGTTGAGTGAGTTATGCCACCAGATTTCCTTTTCTTGTTAGCTTATTTTGCTTTCATATACTGTATTTAAAAAATGTGATTAATGTAAATCTAATACTTTCTTTTCACAATTTACTAGCAAATATTGGCTTAAATAGCCATGAAGCACTGAGCAGATGATAAAAAAGTAAGCATGTAATTGATGTTGGGTGTGGATCCTTGCCACTTAATTTATGCCGATTTGTATGTCTTCAAATAGACTTAATTAAACCTGAAGGGAGAATTAAAAAAAAAAGGTGGTGGAGTGGTTTGAGTGTAACTGAAGGTTGTCCTCTTAAAAAGCAGTTCTACTTTGAGAGAATCTTATGACACCGAACTTGTTCTGCTCGGTTTAATATCCATGGTGCTTGTTTTATATGTAGTAGTATGTGTTGTTAAGTTAGCTCTTATCCAAATATTTATTAAATAAACTGTTGAAATGCCTGACATGGATTAGCAGCTTGTCGTGCTGACTTACAGCCAGGCTGACCTGCTGATCGCTAATGATGCAACTACATGGGTTTTCACAATACATTGAACCAATTCTATTTCAAGCCTTTAGATATTTACTTGTTACTTGCGGTTAAAATGATCAAGTCTTTTCTGCAGTTTTAAATTGTC
>JABXJD010001961.1:0-37500 GCA_013375575.1 Percina caprodes
ATGGTGGACAAACCAAGCTAATGCTCAGGCTTTTGGGGTCTTTAGTTTGTACGACCTCTCCTGCACCAAATTCTGTCTAATGAAGAAAATGATTGCTTCCAGAGGACCAATGACGATGTGTAATATGAAAGGTGTTGCTTGTAGTGTAGTTTCCCTCAGCTTTAGTCTGCAGACACTTAAGCAACTTTTAAAGTAACTGTTTCACGAACTTGGTCTGCTCTCATTAAACTTGTTTCCTGCAGCAGCAGACAGCCGTTCAGAGAGGAAAAACTCTAAAAAAACCAACAACCTACTGTACACTATGTGCCCAGCACCAAACAGCAGACAGTTAGGGACAAGCTTGTGAAGAATGTTGAGCATTTAGCAGCTAAAGAGACATTTTTCAGGGGGGTTGGTGTCTACCAAAACAGAGCTACAGTCAAAGGGGACTGGGCACTGGACTTTCTTTGGAATTCGTCTGTCGGCCAGACACACTCTGTATGAGTTTATGCATACTTATGTTGCTTCCTAGTGTGTTAGATGTTTTAAATAGAAAACCATGTTAGCCATAGTAGCCAACATTCATACTACGTCATCTTAAAGCGCATTCAGATGCTAAAGGGTGCCTTTTGCGTTGGTATCTTGGTTTAATCGCATTGTTTTTTTTTTATCTGGACTTAATCTTAAGTGAAAAATAGAAAAGTAAAAGTAAATTTAGCCTTGTACATCACGACTCAAACAGCTGGATCACAGCTCTAGTTCACCTGCTGGCATAATAATGTAGAAATGCTCTATAAATGTTAGGCCTATTATGCCGTGTATTTCAGCAAACACTGCACTGTTGCAAAATGTGTATTATCTCCATTATATGTGTGTGTTGTTGTTGGGTGGCTGGATAATGGCAGCGAAAATTAGATCAGATTCATTACAGACTAAACACATCTGCTGTTCAACCACTCCGGTTTCTGTGACGGACCACTGTCAGCACCATTACTCTCCTTTAGGGAAAATGTTTGGGTATGTGTGTTTGTCTGTGTGTGTGTGTGTGTGTGTGTTTGTGTGTGTTTTATGTGTGTGTATGCACGCAGTCGCACAGGCAAAAGCAACATTTTTATAGTCCATATGAATTACTGGAGCACACAGTAATGTAACCTCAGGCCCAAGGTCAGTTTTAGCGCACATGACCCATCACACATGTACTCAGATGACAGACACAGATGTGTGCATGTGCTTCTCTGTACCACACACACACACACACACACACGCTCTAACATGATAAAAGAAGCAAGGAAAGAGGAAAAATTAGAGGGGACCGCTGTGTCTCGTGTGTAAAGGGTTTTTTGAATGTGGTGACCTGCATGCTGCGTCTGGAGCTTAGCACCGCCCAACACCGACACGTGATTGGTTTAAAGAAATGCAAAAAACAAGAGCTTTTTTTTTCTTCCTCCTATCCCAGAATGTATCTTTGGTGTAGCCAGACCTTACTCCACAGCGCTGTGGAGTAAGGTCTGGAGATAAGTAACCATTATTAAACAGAAAGTCTGAATGTATCTTGTTTTGGTCCTCCCTCTTATTTTTCCATGTTCTCTTGCATGTTGGATCTAGAAACTGCATTCATCCTGCAATTTACCTTTTTATTTTTTCTGTCTTTCTTTCTTTTTCAGTTAGTTCCTCTCTACGTCTCTATCGTTTCCCCCGTCCCTCTTGACCCTCCTAGAGATCACAGCTTGTGTTGGCAGCCTATCGGGCTGTCAGAAACAGGAAGTTGTCATGCCAGGTTTCACTGTAGAAACGCAGCGGTCGGATGAAGCTGTGGTATCACTGTTAGCCGGCTTATGGTCTGCCCTGACACTGTGCCAGAGTTTCTTTTTAAAGGCCTCAAAGGGTCATTCATTCAATTTCAACAAATGGAGGGGAAAAAAGACTGAAGAGAGTCAGAAATATATGCCTGGGATTTTTATATCTGAGCACGTGCACATCCACGTCCAGCACAAAGGCATAGATGTGTATCTCCATGCATTGTGCTGTATACCTTTTTTATATATATATATAAAAGTAGATACAGATACTTTTCTGATGATGGTGCCTACTGACCTGTATAAAACAATGAAGCCCATCTAAACAAGCTCCAAAGCTTTTCCATCAGCTGGCCCTGTTCTAAAGGAGTACACATGAGGGGAGATGTGTATATTCATATAGCCGAAGCTGACATGGGTCTCTGACATAAGGCTTTTTGCTGAATCAAACATACTTCGACACTTCAGAACAGCTCAATGGTTGTTGCCTCTGGTCACTCGCCGTGATGGCCACAGCCATGGCCACACATCCAGTTTAAGAGCGGAAACCTTATATTTTTCCATAGTTTACGCTGTTTTTTCCTTAGGATTAGTTTATGTACTTTTTTCATACACATTATACATTTGTTGCAAACACTTATTTAGATACAAATAACTCATAGGACACTTTCACACACCTTATACTTTTAGTTGACCATACAGAAGTATCTTTTGGGAGCACGCACCATTAGTTACTTTTGGATTGTCATTCATCACTTGGAGCAGCTTTATAGGGGAGGTGGCCTAATTGGACACTACCACTGCTTGTTATGTCCGGGTAGTAGCTTTATTTATTATATAGATATTTTGGAGCTTAGATTTATATTGAGTATTTTTGAGTTAAGGTTAAGTAAAAGTACATTTCTTTTGGAATACGTTTTTAGGTAGGTTTGGCTGTTATTTGTAGTTTACGTAGTAGTGTTATTGTTAGTCTCCCCCTGTGTGTGAAAATCGGTCTGATCAGCCAATATATAAGTCCCCTTTGTTTCTTTTGTAGTAGGTCAGTTGTATTTTTTGAGTCTCTTATGTTCAGACCTTTAGTTACCGTCTGTTTATTTTAATCTTCATTTTGTTGTAATGATTTTTTTGGAACTTAAAACCTTTAATTTTTGAACTTCCCTTGTGACTCCTCTAACTTTACTGCTTGGTCCCTCACACTGGTCAAAAGGACTATTTGGTTTGCTCATGTTTTTACCCATTCCTCCCACTGCAACAGTTGTTAGTTAATCAGTGTGACTACATTTAGAGGAATACGCCACCGTTTGTTAAAATAGGGCTTATCACAGTCTGCCCTTGCTGTAGATAGGTGGGCCAACACATTTTATGTCTTGTGCATGCATTGTTTTAGTCCAGAGCAACACCTCCAATGCCGCTGCTAGTTAGCTTAGCGTAGTGAATGGAATCCTATGTTGCCGGTTAGCATAAAAACCAACAACAACCTAATTACTTCTTGTGGCCTGCGTATTTACGAGTACAAATAGCAATGCAGATTAAGACTAGACAATTAGGCAATCCTAGCCAGATATTGACTTGGGACTATATTGTGTGGAAGCACAGCCGAAGCACTGCTTCATGGGCCCAGAGATGTTTAAAATCACAACATTTTATGTTAAAACCACGCTCAACATTCTCTGGGTTAGATGTGAGGTTGAATTCCTGCCACCGCTAGGGTCGTTATTTTATGAAACACTCCTGTGGGTCGTAGTAGAGGGTACGAACAAATGTCCATGTCGACATGTGGTTTGGAGAACTTTTTGTCTCCTGTATGTATTTTCTTGTGTAAAATATTTTTCAGGATGACAATGATCAAGTCATAAAATATATCAATGTCATGGTATGGCAACTGAAACATCTACAAGTGTCTATGAAATGATAAACCCAGAAACAATAACACTTACTGACTGAGAGCAATGATTAGAAAATACACCATAACATCAGTAGAAAGATCATTTTTGGTCCACATTGCAACAATAAACACAGAAAGATCACAACAAACCATACAACTAGAAGGACCCGGCGCTGTTACTCAGCTTGTGACACAAAGAGGTCTTTGTACTGTTGTTTTTCAATGCAGATGCCAATTTTCTTGAGTGGATTACAGGTCTGTTTTAGACCACAGTGTCAACTACACTGTACTATGGTATTTTTAAGGTACCCCCTTTCTGAAGTGTACAGGTCTACCTTGCTGAGGCTCTGGGGAAGTCTGACAAATTCTCTAAGAGAAAAACATCAGCCACAAACACAGCGGCACTTCAGCAAGCCCTGTCATGTGGATTTGTCTTTTTAAACCTCCATTTAACCCTTTAATCTGCTTATCTGATCACTTTTTTTTCTTATACCAGTTCCCTAAATGTATAGGCTTATCTATGATATTGTGTATTTTGTCTGACCGTCAACTGATGGTTACAAAATAACTAAAACCACTAACTTTATTATATAGTGTCACTGTCTGAATATCCTCATTGAGGTGGAAGAAAGCTCCTACCACGCTGCAGCAAATGATGGCTGCTAAGATATCTGTATGTGTTCGAAATTATTGGTAATTGCACCTTTTACTCACGGATGAACACGGGCACACTACTGGGAAAAAAAGCATTTTCAAGCTCTAGAAATATGAAGCTAAGGCCTCAGTTGTTGCTTCAGCTGCTTGTTGAACATGATTGCGTGCTTTTTAACAGCATTAAATAGGTTGAAATTTCTGCTGTGGCTGATGCTTTTCTCTTTTGTTCAACCAGAAGTGTGTTTCCCATCCATCGAAGAGATGGATTTCATTGGTTTCTGAAAGGGCTTCTCCTTTTCATAATTAGAAATCCACCTTTTCTCTGTACTGATCTGGGGATTATTTGCTGCTGCCTCCACTCATTGTTCAATTTATGGCTGCCACCCACACTTCTCTGGCTCTGAGAGTGCCTTGATTCTTTTATTTATTTATTCCCCCGAACTCCCAGGCATTTGTGCATAGCTTACACATGTATACAGGTATATTTTGCCTCTAGAAATCAAAGTGCATAAATAGTTTGGTGCTGTAATCTGATTTCACAATAATTTAACTAATTTAACCACCTAATATGACTTGATTAAAGTTGCCCTATGAGGTCTGTTTTTTTTTTGTGGTAAACAAGCAAGTCATTACATTCAGTGTTTTGGTACGTGTCCACTGTGACGAAAACCCCTCCCAACACACACACACACACACACACACACACACACACACACAAACTCACAAACTCACTCACAACCGTGATGGCTGCACCTGCTTTTCATATGGGCTGTGGGCTACCGAATTTAAAATCTGACTCATTTGGAAACTTTCTCTTATTTTTAAACATTTTATGCAATATACAAGCTGCAGTTGCTGAATCTGTCTTCAATTTAGATCGACAATGATCAGTTTAAAAAAATTGTCATATTTCTAGAGGCGGCGAGTCTACACATCTCTTATAATGAGCAGAACCACAGACCGACGCATGTATGCATAAATCCGTGTATAAAAAATCATGGCGACCCCATGACACCAATCTCTGCAGCACACGGAGAAAAAGAAGAGAACAAAAGGATGAGTGCAAGAAAGTGACCACTAACTAGTAGGGCTGCCTGTGGTTGTGTAACGTACTGGGGGAGAGAATATAATGATCAGCTGCTTTCCTGCGTTTCTTTTTCTGCCTCATTACAGAGGACACAAAAAACTGTCTTTGTTTAAGCGGCACGACACCCTCTGCAGTTTGTGTCACGGAGCATTTCAACTTAAGTTTCTTAGATATGTGGTATATCTTGTTCAAATCTGTTTTTTCAAAAATGCTTTGCATTCCCAAAATCTTTATTTCTGTCCACAGTTTCACATGGCTACACGTAAACATTTGTTTGTCTTTAAGAAAAGCATTAAAGACTGTGTTAATGGAATATTGATTGTATATCTTTTGGTGTACGTCACTCTCTCTCTTTGTCTCTTTTTTTTCTATCCCAGAGTCTATACCTCAGCAACATGAACAAGATGAAGAACTTTAAGAGGCGTTTCTCTCTTTCTGTTCCTCGCACTGAGACCATTGAGGAGAACGAGTTCACTGAGCAGATAAACCAGTTCAACATACGGCACACTCAGGGTAAGAACCCCTATTTTCCTCATATAACTCAAATATATATATACTTCTTAATTTTTCTCAACATTTCAACGTGCTATGTATACGACTTACAGAACATTTATATATCAACAACTATTTGCTATGTAAAAAATTTAGTGGAGTGATGGCATCGTGAGTAGAGAATGAAGTCACACTCGCTCTTTGTGTCTTGAAATCTGAGCCTCTCTGTTCTTTGTTTTGGTAGCCGGGCCATATGAGTCCCTCCCTTTTTAAAACGGTTGTTGCTCCCCGTTGCTCAACATTCCTATCTTCTATGATATGCCATTTGGGGGGGCAGCAGCCAGTCCGTAGGGAGTTGGGTTGGGAACCGGAGAGCCACTGGTTCAAGTCCCCATATGGACCAAAAAGTACGGAGTGTGGATTGGTGGCTGGAGAGATGCCACTTCACCTCCTGGGCACTGCCAGGTGCTCTTGAGCAAAGCACCGTACCCCCCCCCCTCCCCCCACTGCTCAGGGTGCTGGTTCAGCTTGCAGCCCACTCACTCTGACATCTCTCCATTAGTGCATGAACAGGTTGTGTGTGTGTGTGTGTGTGTGTTCAAAACAACAATGTATGTATGTATGTATGTATATATATATATATATATATATATATATATATATATATATATATATATATATATATATATATATATATATATATATATATATATATATATATATATATATATATATATATATATATATATATATATATATATATATATATATATATATATATATATATATATATATATATATAAAGTGCCTGCCCTTTACCAATCAGATTCCAATGACGGCTTCTCAGATGGTTCTGCGTTTAACAACCTATCTGGCTCGTCAGGTTAGTGTAACGGTAATACTATAAATATAAAGTGATAATCAATTACACAAACTGGAGAGTCAGTTTGCGGCGTCCCGGGTCGCATCTACAAACGTTGGCAAAGCAGAGACAGACAAAATACACAGAGCTACTTATAAAGCCGAAGCCCCATATAGTGGAAAAGTCTCACCATGCCACTGGTTACTAATGCATGTGAAAAACAATTGTAGCCGCCCCGTGAATCAGATCCTCTCCAAAAATGTAATGGGTGCTTCCACCAAGTTCATCAATATCAGGGCAGTAGCTATTCCATAATCCTGCTTACAGACAAACAAACAAACAGATCAACTGAGCCACAAACATGGCCTCCTCAGCAGGCATAATAAACCATTGCTTAATTAAGCATGTTTGAAGTTCTGAAGCTTGAGCTCCTTTTTACTTCCTAGTGTCTTTCAGTCCATGTATGAATAAACGGCTCATGTCTATTAATAGAGCACAAATGGCAATCTCATTCTGGTTTTTAATACCAAACACAAAAGCCTTCCTTCCTTCCTTCTATCCGTGTGGATAGCGGAGCCTCGCAGATTAACCAGGGTTTCTCCAGCGATGACTGGTACCATGACCAGAGCTTAGCCACAAAGGATCAGCAGTCTTCAAAGAGAAACAAGGGTTATGGTGGGATAAGTAGGGGTAGATAATGCAAAGGAACTAAATACATTCAGAATTACGTATTTGAGTGTCTCTGCGTTATGTATATGGATGCAGAGTTTGACTGTGAGGATAGTACAAAGAGATGGAACGACAACAAACTGCATGAAAACATTTAGATCTCAGAGCTACCAGGATGGTTAAATTAAATAGAAATTATTTTTAAAAAGCTTTTTTTGCATATGGCCTGTTGAGGCATCAGCTTCATCGCTTTGGCATTCTTTATGTCTTTATGTCTGAGTGCAAGTTTTTTATTTTTTTTTTTTTTATATCCATTTTATTTATTGTTTTGTTTGTGTGGCTTTTGATTTCCATTATATTTACTGTTTTTGATTGTGTTTTTGGTTTTTATTCCAGTGCATTTTTTTGTTAACAGAGACTTTATCGCAATAATTTATGGGACAAGTTATCGTAAAATTTGTTGTTGTGACAAGCCTCGTAATATTGATACAATAAAGAAATGAAAGAACCACTAGAACAGTCTGGTACGTAAATCACTTTACTGTAAGGCAGCCTTTAAAACCAATCGCGATATGACAACACTTCATACATGTCATATTGTGATATTATGATATCCAACAATTAAGATGATATTTAGCCTCATTTATAGATATCGACATACTATAGATATACTGCCTAGCCCTAAATGGAGTCGCATCACGTTCAGCATCACATGCATAACCGGAAGTGAAGTAATGTTGGCTTTTAACCCAAACCACCATCTTTTTCTAAACATAATTAGCTAGTTTTTGTGCCTAAACATAACCAACATTAACATGTTTAAAACCATTTATCGGTAAGGTAAAAACTGCAACCGACGTTTTCTGGTTTAGATATGACGATGGAAAAAAACGCTTGTGTGGATTGTAATAGAGGGTAGGAATAAATATTTATATATATATATATATATATATATATATATATATCTCACATTACATTGTCAAATTTAAAACATTTATTAACAACATAATGTAACAATAACATAAATTCAGTCAATTGGAAACTTGACAATTTGTCAAAAAAAAGAAAAAAGTTTACCGACACTTTGCACCACATATAGGTTGGTGTTTGAAGCCCCCAACTAGGATTAGGCAACAAAGGCTTAGTTGGGGGCTAAACACACCATCGAGCCAGCACAGCAGCTGAGCAGACCCATAGTAGAGGGGGACTTGTTGCTCTCTGTAATATATCCCATATGAGCTGCTCTGTTTAGGCTACAAAAAGTGCATGCAGGCTGAAATTCAACCGTGCGGTTTTGTTGGGAGAAAGCTGTAAGCAGGAGGATTATCCGCTAGCTGCTAGGCTAATGTGCAGTGGTAAACACAGAATATACTGTAGTACAGGCACATAGCAGAGTTTGCAAACTGTGGCTTTTTCAGATGAACACTTCGGTGAAAGAGGAGGGGGCCCAACTTCTGAGGATGGGTCTCCAGCATCTGCAGTTCTATGCTATCTTTTGACTGGCTGTAGCTAAGTTAGAGGGGGTTAAGTGACTCGCAGCACTTCAGCATGTGTGTTTTTTCAGCTTGACAAGCCGACCGGATGGGACATGGGGGCATGGTGGTATCAGTGATTCCATTTTTTAATTCGATATTCAAGATTGTGACTTAATTTCGATCGAAATGTGACACCCTTAGTCACTGTCTACTCCTAAATGTTAGGAAACAGGTAACCAGACAGAAACATAGTGGGAGGAAGAGGACAAAGTAATGGAGATAAAGAGCTGAGTGAAGTAGAAAGGAGTCCGCGCGTTTGACCCAAACCCAGCAGATGTATACTCCCCTCTCTAAGCTTTTCTTGCTCATTTATGTTTTCATATATTCCTCTCCTCTGTCATGTGAGGGATTATATCATGCTCCTACAGCATGATGCACAGCATATACTGCTGTTTAGACATCTGACATTCACCGTGGAATATTAAGGGTGTGGTAGGCTATATGTTATATCACAAACTAGCATGGCATAGCATTTAAAAAAATATGATAAATAGCTTGATTGCAGAGTTGATTATTATCGTTTTAAAGGTCCCATGACATGGTGCTCTTTGGATGCTTTTATATAGGCCTTAGTGGTCCCCTAATACTGTATCTGAAGTCTCTTTTATATAGGCCTTAGTGGTCCCCTAATACTGTATCTGAAGTCTCTTTTATATAGACCTTAGTGGTCCCCTAATACTGTATCTGAAGTCTCTTTTATATAGACCTTAGTGGTCCTCCAATACTGTATCTGAAGTCTCTTTTATATAGACCTTAGTGGTCCCCTAATACTGTATCTGAAGTCTCTTTTTATATAGACCTTAGTGGTCCCCTAATACCATATCTAAAGTCTCTTTTATATAGACCTTAGTGGTCCCCTAAAACCATATTTCAAGTCTTTTTCCCAAAATTCAGCCTTGGTGCAGAATTACAGCCACCAGAGCCAGTCCCACAATGAGCTTTCCTTAGTATGTGCCATTTCTGAGTCTGTAGCTTTTGAGGATGAGAGGGGGCAAGGTGGAGGCTGGAGGTGTGGCCTTGACCAACTGCCTCTGTTTTCGTTTGAAAGCCATGATGTCTCTCTCTCATGGGTGGGTCAAATTCTCTGGGTGGGCGAAGCAGAGAAAGGGAGGTAACCAAGACTCCAGATCGGCCCGTCTGAGCTTTCATTTTCATTTTCCTTTCCATATACCTACTAGCAGGGTGTGATTTGTGAAAAAAGATGCGCGGGTGGATCATGCACAACAAAACAAAACAAAACTTGCAAGAATTAAATTCCCATTTTAATACCATGGATACCATGGTATTGGAGTGTATACACAGGGAGTGCTTTAATTAAAGTGCTATTTTTTTAATTGATAGGATTTGGAATTGAAAGATTTCAAAACTCATTGCTTTGCTTCCACGCCTGCTTTACTTTGCTCTAATAGCAAGACAGCTGACACAGACACACACACACACACACACACACACACACACACACACACACACATAATTTCTCGTATTTAAAAACAAGAGCAGCTGGATCAAACTGATAAACACAAAGAAAGTCAATCAGTCTCTGATCACTGAGCACGGTGAACTAATTAGCATCCCTTAAGGCTGCACATACAAACAACTACACACACAAGATACAACAACACACAAATACACATACCATTTCATTACCACGTGCCATTATCAAGCCCAAGAGTCTCTGTAGAGAATGTGCTCCAAGAAACACATCCTGATGAAAGGAATAACAAATCAAAATCACAACGTTATTCAAGTCGGTGGATTTAAATCTGTGACCGTGAGTTGGTTGAGCCTTCAAATACACAAACGCGCTGCAATTACACAAACTATGCAAAAAGAAAAGCAGTCTTATTTTGTGGAACAAGTTTAAAAGTGTTTTTTGAATGCGTGTCTGTCCTTGAAGAGGGGAACTTTAATCTTAAAGGAGCCCTGCCACACAAAAACCGGTTTTAGGTGCATATGTGTTTGTGTTATGTGGTGAATGTGAAGATGAACTGCTTCATCTTCTGTCATCTAGCCGCTGAAAAGAAATAAGATGAGAAATCAGTCTAATTACAAAAGCTGGTCAGTCTGACGTCATGTTCCCTGAGCTCATTGCTATTGTTGAGCTCGCCCAGTTGCGCTGGGCAAAGGATGCTGATAGCCAGACTCTCATTGGCTAGATGTTAGCCAATCAGAGTCAAGCAGCTTAGCTAGCATTTCCTCTCTAACTGGGACATATTGGGACCGATGGTGGGCTTGCTATAGATGAACACACAGAGATGCACTGGTAAGAGCAAATTACATTTAACAATGTATCCAACTAATTTAGATATATCACGTCACTGTATTGTGTAACGGTTAACTTAAATTGTGTTTCTAGTTGGCCTCCAGAGACCTTTTTGCAGAGCCACTGTCGCTGCATTCGGAGCGTAGCCACAATTGTGATTGGTTTTTAAAAGAAATGCAAACAACCCAGAGTGTTTATTTTTCTTCTATCCGAGAAGATAACTGTGGTGTATCCAGACCTATCTCTACAGCGCTGGGGAGACACAGTAGGCCTGGCAATGCAAGACTAAAATGTGTGTAACTCTGTCAATATTAAAATGTTCTCAAACATAACCTGGGGGCAAATTCTGCAATTATTTTGTGAAGCTTATTTCCCAACAAACTTCCACGGTTCTTTCTTTCCTGACTCTGACTCGGTTTCAGATATAAACTCAACAACAAACATGACAAAAGCGTGGCATATTGGATTGGGTTTTTCATCCATCCATATCTTAACAATCAGACACTGTGTGCGCTCATGTCGGTGTCGCCTTCACTGACCCTAATTAGCATCGGGAGATCAAAGGAGTGCTGTGGCTGTGATAATCAAATGCCTAGCAGACAGAATGTTATTTCAACCCTCCCCAGCCCATTTAGATCAATCAGACACAACATAGCCTGTTAGAAGCCTTTCTGTAGCGCTGTTACAAACGCCTTGTTAATCTCATCCAGGCATTTTTAAATCTGAGGCCCCTGACCTGGCATAAACATCTTAGAGTACAGGTGTGAACACACCCGACGCTCAGACTGTAGCTGCAACGATACGTCGACTAATTGATTAGTCAAGCAAAAATAATCGCCAACTATTTTGATAATTAAATAATCGTTTTTCATGCAAAAATGGCAAAAAATGCAGTTTTCAGCCTCTCCAATAGTATATCCATTTGTTTTTTTAAAATATCATATTAAGCTGAATATCTTTGAATTTTGGACCGATAAAACAAGACATTTAAAGACATCACATTGAGAAATTGGTATGGACTTGTATCACTATTTTCTGATATTTTATAGACCGAACGATTAATCCAGCAAATAAGTAGATTAATCGATAATGAAAATAATTGTTAGTTGCAGCGCTAGCTCAGACAACGTGCGGAAGTGGTCTGGGCAGTGACGTGAGGTGGGGCTACGGCCTTATTCTGTAGGTTGCTCATGTGTATTTTTGCCATTTTTTTGTATTTTTTACAAATTTTATTAGAATTAGAATTTCGAAAGTATTTAAATCAGGAGACACTTATAAATATTTATATGTGCAACAGATGATAAATGAGTCTTTAGCGGTTAGACCCATCGTGACGTCATCATGTTGAAGGGGTGGAGAAGCCGTGAGCAGTTTTGTTTCGGTGCTTTGAAGCTCTGTTTGCCTGTCGGCGGCATGGAGGCCCCAGGGGACCACCTGTAGATAATAACCTTATATTTTGAGGTTCAACCAAAACGGTATATTACTATCGCTACCGCCTGCCGGTTAAAACAGCAACTCATTTGGTCTTTCCAAACGCAAATGATGTACATGTTTATTTGCATATAGAGCAGAAAGAAAGATCCGATCACAAGTGGTCACTCAAGACGCATGTTAATGCCAGGTTTGAACAGGGCTCAGCGCCACCTGGCTTTGTGTGTGTGTGTGTGTGTGTGTGTGTGTGTGTGTGTGTGTGTGTGTGTGTGTGTGTGTGTGTGTGTGTGTGAGATTAATAGGACACTGTTGAATTTCCTGTAGTGTAAGGGAGGCCATAGGTCATGCAGTTAAAATGTATGTTTGTTTGTGTGTACACAATGAATGTGTGTTGAGGTGGAGGCCTTAAGGAGATATTACGAGATTTGCTTCCCTTGTTAGCCAGTATCCCCATGGAAACAAGAACTTAAAGCGCTTTGTGATTCACCACAGTAGGCGACGGTTGTAACACAGACATTCAACGACACTCCTGAAAGCTGCGGCTAAAATGGAGACACACACTTGTGCACTTTACATCCCACACTTGCCATACCGGTGAGGCGGCCAGCACTTGCCATTAAAAAGGGAGATCAAACTGCAGCTGAAATCTCACAGCAGGGATTATTCATACCGACCAGGCATCAAACACACGTCACACACAATGTTGTATGATCAAAGGATCAAAGTCCATTGTATCCATCAAAGCAGCTGGAAAGCCACACTTCAATTCTGGTGTCACAGTAAGCCTTAAAGGTGCCCTGCCACACACAACCGTTTTTACTTGCATTTTTTTTAAATATGTTAGGTCCATATGTGTTTGTGTTATGTTGTGAATGTGAAAATTAACGTCTACCTCCTCTGTCAGCTCTAGCCACTGATAGAAATAGGCGGAGAAATCAGGCCTGTTACAAAATCTGGTCAGTCTGACGTCATGTTGCCTGAGTTCTTTACTATTCTTGAACTCGCCCAGTTGTGCTGGGTAAAGGATGCTGATGGCCATACGCTCATTGGCTCGCTGTTAGCCAATCATAGTCAAGCAGCTTAGCTCGTTCGAGCTGAGTCTTCCTGACTTTCTACGCTAGAATGCCTTGAAACAAGGTAACTAAGGCATTTTTTCCACAAAAAAGTCCATGGTAGAACTTCAGACATTACCACAATGTTAGTAAAATACATGTGAGAGGGCACCTTTGACTATGATCTCCTCTGTAGTCTTGATGAGCCCCGTCTCTGAAAACAAGCAACTGAGTCTGACAAACAATCACAACCAGCATTTTGTAGCCAAAAAAACGTACAGTAGCCTACACAGTTATACAAAAGACACCTTATTTATTGATTTCAATATTGATCGATCCAACACCAAAGATTCTTTTGTACCTTAAAATGTTTCCAAAATTGTTTCAGTGGTTCATTAACTCGTTGGAAGGAGACATAAGAATAATGGTAATGGTAACATTAATGGACAATTCCCCTCCCAACCTGTAGGGGGAACGAAGAGGAAAAGTGCTTTGGTGCCTAGTGTAAAGCTGCTGGTTGACAAGTAGCTAATGCTAATGTAATTCTTAGTGGGTAGCATAAGATTATGACACCGTTCCACATGCTCAGTTATTTGTAGTATGATTGTTTTGACCACGGTTAACAACTCCGGGTTAACCCACAAATTCATCAGTAACGTTAACTGTATAGACAACTAGCTAATCTAATGATGATTTAGCTAGTTAGCACACCCCTGTTTTCTGCCTCAGTGTCCCGGGGCTGCGAGGCTTCAGTCATGGCTAACAACAGCCCCGGGGACACATCTATTTCACAGTCAGCCCCCAACCAGCTAGCAACCATCCACTATCATTACAGCCCCGGTCGGGGGACACATCCACAGTCAACCCCCAGCCAGCTATAGCCATCCCGGTCAGCACTTAGCTAACTCCGGCGCCAAGGATGCTGACAGCAGTTTACTGAACCGTCTGGAAACAGACCCAGGCACCCGAGTAAGAACAGCGGCCATTCGTAACGTTACCGGTGCCCTCCTTCGCATTTAGCAGTCTTTAGGGTTAGCTAAATTTACCAGACAAAATTGGGATAAGGCATCAAAAGGACTAATATTAATTTAAAGATGTGGTAGCATTGAATCTGGACAGGAAGGATAATTCTGGGAGTTGGAAGGGATGTGTCGCGATTCTGTCTTATGTGAATCACATTAAACCAATTATAAATGAGCTATGACGTGTTGAGTTCCAGAGATTGTAGAATCTATGCCATTGATTGTTGTTACATGATTATGATTCTCCTCCGTCAGGCCTGACTCCAGACCGGCTGGGTCCTCCGTCTCATGATGCCAGTCCTTCGAGCCCTGAACCAACAACACCGGGAGCTCAGTCTCCGTCACACCTCCACTTCCACAGCAAGGCCCAGCACAGACGTTTCTCCATGGAGGCAAGTAGCAGAGGTTTAAAGAGCAGCTGTAGGAGAACAAGGGTTATTATGACTGATGAGGGGTAAAGTTAACAGGCAAAAAGTTCACTTTGATTTCCTTCCACGCTGTAGTCACATGCTGCCAAGCTTTTCTTCCACAGTGATTTATGTGTTGCAAATTAAGCACTGAGAGGAAATTATCAAGGTTAAAGTGCACATTAAAAGCAGTCTGCCATAGATATCATCAAGTATTTCCTTCTCCTGTTTTTAAACTCTTCCCCACGAATCATTTTTCCATTTCCACTATTCTATTCTATTCTACGCCAGCTCAATGAGATGATTCACTTCGGGCGCTTTTCTCCCCAATGCACCAGACGTTTTATTGGAAATGTGAACAGAGTTCAAAAGTCCCTGTGGAGCGAGTGTGATTCACTTTAAGTCTGTCTCGTTTTCTACACCACTCATATCAGACTGTCAAGTGAAGCTATGCCAGAGGGAAGTGTGTGTTCAGGTTGTGAAGACAGAAATAATGTTGTAACAGTGAGAGGACTGAGAGCTGAGACAATGTACATCTTTCTAATAAAAGGGTTTAGAATTTGTAACTAATGGCTGTATTGAATTGGTTAATTAACGCTTTATAGATCAGTAAACCATTAATATAGACACTTTTTATGGTTGCCAGGATATTCAAAAATGTCTTCAGCTGGTTTATAATGTCTTTGTAGCTAATGTGTTTCGTAATTCATCAGGACAACATGTCCAACATGTCTAATGGACAGTTCAACCACTTATCTTTTGGAAAAGAGCTAAAGAGCATTCAGACCAAACATTTAAAGGTGCCCTGCTACATGACTTTGTGGTAATGTCTGAAGTTCTACCATGGACACATTTGTTATGGAAGAAAGGCCTTGGTTACCTTGTTTCAAGCCATTCTAGTGTGGTATAGAAAGCCTGCAAGAAGACTGATTTGTGCCAGTTCTCATTAATATTCACACCCATCGAACAATAACACAGGTTATTTCCCTTTTGACCAAATAGCCTCTTCTCAGAACTGTGTGTGGTGTGAACAGCATAGCATTGCATAGCTCCACTCAACTTCACTCTAAGCAATGGTCCAATCAATCAAAAGTAATGGAAACAACACCTGTGGAGGTGCTCTGAGCCTAGTGCACTAATGATAACTAGCTTATGTTACAAAGTTAAGCTAACCTGAGGCTTGTGTTACAAAGACACACAGCTACTAAAGGCTAATTTAGCTCTTAACATTAATCCCCTGTCTCAGTTTCTCTGGGTGTTGATTTCAACGTGAGAATGGATCTTAACTGGGCTGGATGAGTGTATACTTTCCTACCTAAAAGGGGTATGTGCTGTGTTAAACTGACTCACCCAGCCGCTGTTTCAATTCATGTTCCATACTCTAAAGCCGGGCCTGCTGGCCTCTCCTGTCACTGTTCCCCATCTGCTTCTCCGTTGGCGTCCTAGCAGGGCCAGTCCCGCTCTTGTTGTTGTTGTTGTTGTAGAGGTTTTAAAAGTATTTACAAAAGTGGTGGTGTAGGAAAACAAGAATAGTCTTTCAGTGACTTTGTTTTTGATAGTGTTCTCTGTTTAGAAAGCGCGTGGTTTGCAGCCGTTAGCGCGCCGTTTCCATGATTGACTCCCGCTGGAAACAATCTCCAGCTGAATCTCATCTCCACACCTGCTGCTTTGACCAGGGCTAAATCAGCATCACACAAACACGCCCCACTCACATGGAGCGTCGGTGTGTCTCTGTTAATCAGCCAACCACGCCAACTTCTTTAAAGTCACTAAACTGAAGACCGCCTGTGGCCGTAGGTCATGAGGTTTGATTGTTAGTTAGGCTAACCCATGAATAATGTCAATGTCTGTACTAAATGTGTAGTAGTTTAAAAAGGTGGCTAATCTCTGCAGGACGTCAGTAAGCGCATGTCTTTGCCCATGGACATCCGTCTGCCTCCTGAGTTTCTCAAGAAACTGCAGCTGGAGAGTGACAACTCACCGCTCTGCAAACCTCTTAGTCGCATGTCTCGACGTGCTTCACTGGTTAGTGCTTTATATTACTATATACTCATCAGTCTGTCTGTCTGTCTGTCTGTCTGTTTGTCTCTCTGTCTTTACAGAGTAAAGAAGGATTTGTGCTTACTGTAATTAACTTTATAAAAAATGAACTAATGTTAAACAAAATGATCTTTTGACTGTTCTTTGATTAAATCAGAGGAGAGAATCATAACCAGGAACACTATAACATTAATCTGTCTTTTTCATTCTTCATGCCTCTAGTCTGACATAGGCTTTGGGAAACTGGAGACATACGTGAAGCTCGGCAAACTGGGTGAGGTATGTCTCACCGGATTATTTTAACAATTTTTAGATGGTCAAGAGTGTATGTTTTATTTCCTCCCCCAGGACATTTTGAGCATCAAAATCATGTCAAACAATTAAACAGACAATTGAATTATGATAATTACTAGTACATGTTAAAATTGAGCTGGGTAACAAAGCAGAAAAACACGACAAACTACGGAATACCAGTGTGTTCATTTGCATGTATTAGTTAGGATTGGCTGATGCAGCGTATATATTAAGAAGAATAAAAACTGCATTCAAAATGTGTGCTTAGACACATTGACCAAAGTGCGTGGTCGTGCTGTGGATGAGGAGGGCTTTAAAGATTGCAGACCTGTAGTTTGGTTTATATGCAGTGGAAGACAGGGATTTGCCATGACACAACTTTCTTATTTATTACTGTTCATGTATTATCTGAAAAGATTTAGATCTTCAGCTTGGAGTAGTTGGTATACAGTTAAAAACACCTACAATCAACTGTGTAATGATGGACGAATTGTCAGAAAGTAAATGAAGGATAATAAAAATAATAATGTCCTAAAGAAATAAATATGCATTAAATGAATGGATTAAATCCGAGGAGGAGTTTGTGGAGCCTGCATTACGTACTGTACATGTAATATTATGAGGCTGCGCATGAGTATTAGCAGTTAAAACTGCTAATCTCATTTAGTCAATTGAAATTAATTAGCTGTTACAATGTATGTTTATGTGCCTTGGAAGATGATGAGACAATAAACTTACTAACAGAGATATACTGTACCTGCTGGCAGTTTAGAAACCGCTCTTTATAGAATATAGTATTATCAAAGTGTGTGTGTGTGTGTGTGTGTGTGTGTGTGTGTGTGTGTGTGTGTGTGTTTTCTTAGGGGACGTACGCCACGGTGTTCAAAGGGCGAAGCAAACTAACAGAGAACCTGGTGGCATTAAAGGAGATTCGACTGGAGCACGAGGAGGGAGCACCTTGCACTGCTATTAGAGAAGGCACGTACACACACACACACACACACACACACACACACACACACACACACACACTTAACTTTGTCCGAGACTCACACTCCACTCCCCTGCTTGACAGCCCTGTGTTTTAGAACCCAACCATCCATCCCGACCTCCTACGTTTGCAGATCTTCTCGCTCTTATAAAGCAGCAGTCATTGTGGTGCATTCAATAAGAAATACGTGGAATACATACTAATTATAGTGCATTACATTTTGTAACTATATGTACAAATGGTTCATGAGAATAGCCTGAATTAAGACATGTATACAGTATGTTTAAGTTCAAACTCCGATACGATGTTCTCGTATCGAGTAGCATTGACATGATTTCTCTAGGACACAGCAGCTGAGCTTAGACTAAACCACAAATGTAATTGAAACTGGAGTCTCTAAGGACACAACGACAGTATGAGATTTAAGAGACAAGGTGAGTTTTGTTTTCAGACAACAAGTTTAAACCTGAAGTTGCTGTTGTTGTAAAAACAGCACAACTCATGTCTCCTTTTTCTGTCCACCTAGTGTCTCTACTGAAGAACCTGAAACATGCCAACATCGTCACGCTGCACGACATCATTCACACGGAACGCTGCCTCACTCTGGTGTTTGAGTATCTTGTGAGTACATCGCTTCTTCATCATGCAGGTGTTGAAAAGGTGTTGCCCTCTATCACACAAGTGGACTATAGATAGATTTGAGTGTGAACATTTTGACGTTTGTGTCTTCCAGGACAGTGACCTTAAACAGTATTTGGACAACTGCGGGAATCTCATGAGCATGCACAACGTCAAGGTGAGCCACACGCATGAATCAGACCAATGTCAACCACTACTGACTATATACCAGAGAAAGGGACGGGTATTAGATTCAGTAACATTTTATTTAAAGTGTCAAATCATAACAGAAGTTATCTCAGGACACTTTACAGATAGAGTAGGTCTAGACCCCCTCTATCATTTACAAAGACCCAACAATTCAACATTTGGTGTGACAGTGGAGGAAAAACTTAATTTAAATGGACAGAATTCGGACAGAACCTGACTCATGGAGGGAGGGAGGGAGGGAGGGAGAGAGAGAGAGAGAGAGGGAGAGAGAGAGAGAGAGAGAGAGAGAGATCTGAAATGCACACAGATGGAGAAAAAGAGGATGAGAGTGGAGCTCAGTGTGTCATAGGAAGTCTACCGGCAGTCTAAACCTATAGCAGCAAAACTAAGAGTTGGTCCATTGGTTTAAATGTGTGCAAATACACCAAATTTAAACCATATCATATATTTGATTCAGTTTGTTTTATTTATTATTTATTATCTCAAAGCAAGTTCTCTGCCGCCACATTCACAGAGTCAGTGTCTGCAGCTGCTTGTTTTCAAGCCAAAAAGCAAATAATCAAGTAGATTAATTTTTTTTGGCATTTTGCATGGTAGACATAGAGGCCTGGAATTGAAACTCTAAAATATATTCACATTCCCAAAATTGAGGAGTTATTTATGGTTTCAGTTGGAATCCTTCAGGGCAAAGGATGAGTCAAAAGGGGTGAGAGGAGACTAGAGTCAGAAGTTATTTTATGGGTAATTCATATATCATTATAATCGCACAAATGCCTAATTTTTCATCCCCATGAACTTTTTCTCCTGCAGATCTTCATGTTCCAGCTGCTGCGTGGTCTGTCCTACTGTCACAAGAGGAAGATCCTCCACAGAGACCTAAAGCCTCAGAACCTGCTAATCAATGACACGGGCGAGCTCAAACTGGCCGACTTTGGTAGGAAAAACAGCACATTCACATCCACAACATTTACAACCACATCAAGTGCAAATGTGGTTGTAAAGACACACTTTGGAATGAGAGAGAGCACGTTTCCTGCCACGATTGCTTTTCAGTTATATTTTATTGTCATGCGGAGATACCGATTTACTTTAGCACTCTTACTTGCTGTATCCTAGCAACTGTGCCCCTCTCTCTGAATTGTTCTCAGTTTTGTGCTGGGATTCACCAATATTCCCTGACTATTTTTCAATAGTCTCAAGATAAGGCTAAGATAATATGTAATAAGATAATGTTACTGACCACACCTCCAAAAGAGGTTATTCTCTGCTACAGTTTCACCCCACTATACGGCTGGGGGCAGTTTTTTTGCGTCTTTAGCCAAAAATTACATAACCTTTCAGCATTATGTAATCCAAGTAGTCTGAGAGAAAACTAGACACCTGCACCCTCCTCCCAGCTCCTGTAGCAGCTGTTCTTATGGAGTGTGGTCTAGACTAGCCTATATCGACGACGTTTCACTTCCGAAAAATCTTAGTTGCCAACGGAAATTCTGCTGGACGCCCCTCATTTTGGCCGGATGCCCGTTACCTTCCACTTTCCTTGTGTTGGCATTTTAAACTCAGTTTATGAGGACTATGGTTACCTGCTCCTCAGATCTCTGCAGGGTAAATCCAGCAATCCAACAATATCTGTTTTAGTCTTGCAACAGAAAACTCAACCTTTAAATGTACACGTTCCCCCAAAACTAGTTAATTCCTGAGGCTATTAACGCTTGTGTTGTCCTCCCGGGTCAAAAACGGACACAAATTAGACATTTTCATCCTTTTTTTCAGACTTTTTTTTTAGTTTTCAATAACACCACCTTATTACCACTAGTACGTTTTGGAATTCATGGTCTATAACCCTCATTTATATACAATTATACCTAATATTTGAGTTAAAAAAAGCAAAAATTATGAATTATTTTGACTAGGAATGAAAGTGATCAATTGTTTTTGTAAAGAACGTTGTAAGGAATCCATTCAATTTTTTGTGGTAATTTGGTTAAAAAGAAACCCATATTTCAGATATAGACATTTTTAAAGGGGTCAAACAAGGAGGGTTAAGCAGGAAGGTCAAGCAGAGGCACCGGTGCTCCGTCCGGCATGTCGCGCCGCCCAAGACGATTGTGATTGGTTTAAAGAAATGCCCATAAAGCAGAGCTTGTTCTCTCCGATGCCGGAATGCTATGTGGACTAGCCAGACCCTCCTCCATAGCGGTGTGGAGGACGGTAGCTAGACCTACCCTATCTGTAAATTGTACTGGTATCTCTCCTCCCCTATTGATATTGCTGTCTCTCGTGTCAAACAGTGGATTAAGAGAGATTAGTTGGTGAAGTCATGTATGAAGAGAAATATCCAGAGCCACAATATTGCTTGGCAGTAGATGATTAGCGCTTTAGGAGAGAAATAAAATTTAAATAGTAGGTATCCACTTATTTCAAAAAGTGGTGTCCACACATGATTTTACGTGAATGCAGAGGTGGTACTCAAGAAGGACTCAGATATTTTACTTTCGTAAAAGTAGTCATAACACAGTGTAAAAGACGTGCAAATTTGACGTGATAGGGTCAACACTTTAAGTGCAGCCCCTAACGGAGAAAAACTGAGAAGAGTGAATTTTTGCACAAAAAGCAGGCTTGCTAAAATGGCCGTACGAAAGCTATTCTGATGTCACTGAGGTCTCCCATTGTTAAACCTTGACCGTGTTGTGTTGTCCAGGTCTGGCAAGGGCTAAGTCTGTCCCCACTAAGACCTATTCCAATGAGGTGGTCACTCTTTGGTATCGACCCCCTGACGTGTTGCTGGGCTCTACAGAATACTCCACACCCATCGACATGTGGTGAGTTTGGATATTTGTTCATCAGTAGTTTAACATGTGCTTGCCTCCCGACACAAGGCGGTGTCTCAAACCGCCTACTTGCACACTTCAAACAACTAGTTTTAAGTATAAAGTGTATATAACGCAAGAAGTACCCGGATGACCCCCTAAAAACTGTCTAAAGGTTTAGTGTGGAACGATGGCCCCTCCTTGCACTAAACGGTCGCCATCTTGACTAAAAAGCAGAAAGGGGAGGGACCAGGGACGTCAACCAGCAGCTAATTGGACAAAAACGTTGCATTTTCGAATCTTTTTCATTAAAAATGTGTTGTTTCTAAGAACCGAATGAGCACATCTCTGGTAAACAGAGATGTTGTTTTTGTTGTTGCTTTAGCATCATTCTTTGTGAAGATACTCTGTTTTACAGATCTGTCGATTAAATCAACTAATAGATTAGTTGACAAAATCGTATGAAAAGTTAGCCGACTATGAATTTCCTTTGCAGAAGACAGCCCTTCAAAGCACAAAAGGCCCCAAAACAGTGGTGTCAGCCCTGGTGCTGAGTGATCATAGCAGTTTTCTTGGTAGGCCTTAATCAGATAAATGTCTAACAACTTGAGGATTGTCCAGTATTTCTATGTGTCATCAACATCCCACAGCTTATTAGCAGAGAGATGAGTCACTAGTCGTATAATGGAGCGTAGTTCATCTGCATTCATTTTCCATATGTATTTTTGCTCATTAGCGGTCTGCCTTGGTGGAAAAACCCACACAGCTCTGGTAAACCTGAGGATTAAATGTAGCTCTCTAGCAGCCCGACAGCCTTTCATTAGCTCATCTAGTTACATCTCTTCTGATCAGACCACAGGGTGCCTCTTCATCACCGTCCTGAAAAGAACAAAAGGCTGCGCTGTGTCCACTCACACCACGTTTGAGCTTATAATCAGTGCTCTTTGAGGTGTGTGTGTGTGTGTGTGTGTGTGTGTGTGTGTGTGTGTGTGTGTGTGTGTGTGTGTGTGTAATGTTGGAGGACTCTTGTTGTTTGCTCCTCCTCCATCTTGGCTGAATATCCTTTCCCTCGGTTCTTCCACTTGCGTTCCTCCTTGCGTTTTGGTCCGTTCCACCAAGGAAGCATAGAAGAGATGGAGGAAATCATGTGAGGAGAGAGGATACGAGGAAATGTGTTTTTTTTTTTTTAAGGATGAGACGCCCTGTCGTCTGACGCATCACGTGAATTTATCAGCCGTACGGGCGGAGTTTGTAGCAGCTTTCAGCTGCTCTTGTGCATCCTCACTCATAACTCCTAAGAGATCCATCCTCCATCCTTGCTACTTGCTTGCTGAATTGAAATTCAGTCCTTGTATCTTCATCTCCTCCCTCCTCTTCCAGGGGCGTGGGCTGTATTCTGACTGAGATGGCAACCGGTCATCCTATGTTTCCTGGTGCGACAGTGAAGGAGGAGCTACACTTAATTTTTAGGCTTTTGGGTAAGATAATAGCGGATTATGATGATATCCTACAGGACAGGCTGAATCAAAATATAAATGCGGACATTTATTTGTTTTTGTCTTCCAGGCACTCCAACAGAAGAGACTTGGTCTGGGATCAGTAGTAATGAAGAGTTTAGGTCTTACCTCTTTCCTCAATACAGACCTCAAGCTCTCATCAACCACGTGCCCAGGTAACACTGATGGCTCAGGCATACTTTCCGCGTCCGCGGACTTGTACCTGTCAGTCTGGCGTGTCACACATGTTCATTTCCCAATCCACACTTCAATCTACTCCAGTTGGTGTTATTTGTATTCTATGAAAGACAAATTATATAAATGTGAGTAACGGCGGATTTCCTCGCACAAGATTTCTTCAAAACAGGCACCCAGGCCATGGATGTATTAATACAGCGTTCAAGCTGGAACCCCCTTAACTCCTATGACAGTTGCTCCGTGAAGCATAAAAATGTGGGTTTATTTTATTTGAATCTTTATTTAGGTCTTTAGCCATTTAAGTATATGGGAAAAAGTCTTTTTGGGCCAAAGGGCATCGCATGACAAGCCAGGAGTTGTTATTCCATTGCTTGGCCGCCATGTTCAATTCGCTTTAAAGCCTGGGGCTACTGCTATGTGTCCGAGGTGTCCGTAGCTAGATGTTGCACATCTTTGAATAAAATCGTCTCCTTCATCTCGCTGATTGTCATAAAACCTGTTAGTTATCTTTAATGCAGGGGTTGAATGGTCTAGATCCGTCCAGGCGTTCAACTTCAAATGGTCTGTGTTGGCTTGGATCCTGGACTCGTTGCTGGTTTTGCCAGTGTACTGTGTTTTATGCTATCTGGGGTGTGTGTTACCATGTTTGTTGTATAGGCCAGTGTGTTACATGTTTTAGTGCTGCTTTTTTATGTTTTGGTACATTGTTTTTCCCCTCCATGTCACCCAAAATAAATACATAAAATTTACAAAAAAAATGTACTGGGGACAAACACTTTAGCGAGATCTTGACTTTGTTTTGCGAGATATCGAGTTTCATTTGCGAGATCTCGCAAATCCAACACACAGTAAGGCTCAGCGTAGCGCTACCTAGTATCTAGCTAGTTAGTATCTAGCTAGCTAGTATCTAGCTAGCTAGTATCTAGCTAGTTAGTATCTAGCTAGTTAGTATCTAGCTAGTTAGTATCTAGCTAGTTAGTATCTAGCTACCTAGTATCTAGCTAGTTAGTATCTAGCTAGTTAGTATCTAGCTAGCTAGTATCTAGCTAGCTAGTATCTAGCTAGCTAGTATCTAGCTAGTAGCACGACATGATTACATCTTCTTGGTTGTCTAAATACATTCGTCGTTTATTTTGCTAAGTATTACTAATTAACACATGCCAAACTGTTATAATGAACATTGTCGTTGACTGTTGATGCTAATCGTGCTAGTTTGAGTTGTCGTAGAAACTTGCTCGTTCATGAGCATCTTTCTCGTGTCAATTACTAAGTATAGCTAGTTCCTTCTCTTAAAACACCCATGGTATAGCTAGCTAGCTATGTGGCAAACTCACAACTCACCGTTTCATTGTATAAAATATTCACTAACGATAAACATTGTGTTTTCATTGTTCCTGATCGTTTACATGCGTATCAAAATAAACAATGAACGTATTTAGACAACCGAGGAGATGTAATCATGTCATGTTACTAGCTAGCTATTAAGGTTAGAGATCTCGCAAATAAAATTTGATATCTTGCAAATGAAACTCGATATCTCGCAAAAGTGTTTGTCCCCAGTGTTTTTTTAAAAAAAAATCTCTTTTTTTCCCCTCCATGATACCTCTGGGTCGCCGTATAAGACAAATATCCACTCAGGGGGATTTTTAAGTTGTACTGAGAAATATTAGGTATTCTCTGCTCCATTTAACTTAATCATAAAACAGAATTTGTCTTTTAATTTTAAACAAATCCAGACCACTTTGGGGGTAATTTGGGGGGAGGGGGGGGAGAGAGACAGCAAATTCACCCCCTCTGTATTTGCTTGCAGTATCAGTGAGTAATTGTTCCCTTATGAGTCATAAAACAAACTGGGTTTTGTTTCTTTGTCTCCATCAGGTTGGACACGGAGGGGATTGACCTTCTGTCTGCTCTGCTCCTGGTATGAGACCAAAGCTCAATGACCCAACTCACCTGGACACAAGGCAGAACTGAACCGTGATGGCAGAGACGTCTCATCAGCTGCTTTTGTTTTGTGATTGCAGTATGACACCAAGAGCAGAATCTCCGCGGAAGCCGCTCTACAACACCCCTACTTCCTGAGTCTGGGAAATAACATACACAATTTGGCAGACAGTAAGACATAAAAACACACACACACACACACACACACAGGACTTTACAGCTTCTGTAAATGTGCTACTAACACGGAACGTGCCGCCACACACATTCAGTTGCTTTTCTTTCATAAATTGATTACCTTTTGAGCCTAAAATGGACTATTCACTGAAGGCCAAGCCATTAGAGACATTTAACTGTATTTAAAAGAACATTCAAAGAGAAAATGTACATGTAGAAGGTGTGATGTACACATTACATTTATGTAATTAAAGTGTAACTAAAAAATCTGGTTTGTAGAATTGCATAATTTGGTTATGGACATTACATGTAGGTAATGACACTGTGGCATTTGTCTTTTGAATGTTTTTTCATTTCTGTATCAAGGCTTTTACATTTTAGGCAACACACACTGTATACATTGAGGTCTTTTTTTTCTGTGTCATTTTCTGTCCTCTCTTTGTTTTAGCTGCTTCAGTGTTTTCCCTCAGAGAGCTCCAGCTCCAGAAGGACCCAGGCCACCGCAGCTCTGTGTTTCAGCCTTTAGGTAAGGTTCTTAATAATAATAATAATAATAATAATAATAATAATAATAATAAATTGAATTTATATAGTGCTTTTCCCAAGCTCAAAGTCGCTTTGAGGACACAAATCTCACAACATGGTTTGACTTTTCCACAAGTTATTGAAAGCCCCTCATTTCTTCACATAGTATATTAGCTAGGGGTGGGAATCTCTGGGCACCTCACGGTTCGATTCTGATTCAGAGGCCAACGATTCGATTGTAAACTAATTTTTTATTTTTTTTTTATGTACATTTCCATGCGTGATTTAAAAAAAAATACATATAAATCTGAGTTTGTTAAATTTTGACATATACAGTATTTGTCACACACAAGTTTCAATGAAAGGTTTTGTCTACTGAGGTTTTTATTGTGAAGTTTCCAAGGTGACGTCATAAAAATGCCTAATCAGTCCGAAACTCTAAGCTATTCAGTTTAATTAATGAATTTAATAGTTGGCAATTATTTTTCTTTCGATCGACCAATCGACTATTCGTTGTCTCTAGTCTTGTGTATTGCATTCTCATTACCAGGTATAATGCTGTAACCACAGTCATAGCTGCTGTTAGGGGTGGGGGAAAAAATCGATTCTTAGATGCATCGCGATTCTGATAAGTTAATAATTGGTTATTTAAAAAAATAAAAACAGTTACTGTCTCCAGACATGTACAAATCAGAAAACAGTGACTGAAAGAGGACGGGATAATCGACAACAACTTAGAGTTTAGGCAAGAGTGCAGAAAAGAAACACACAAAAATGGCCAAAAGGAAAACAAATTGTTTTGGATACACACACACACGATCTTATAAGACATACATAAAATAATTAGGCAAAACACATGAAGGCTGTTGATCTACTTGATCACATCACATGTGACCGCCTCATGTTTCATGTTGTAAGAAGCCAATTCTCCACCTTTTAAACATGACTGAGCCTCTGACATGGAGGATCACTGAGAGAGAAGGTGACTCAGCATGTTTAAGCATGGAATGACTAGAAACTAGGATGGACATCTTCACTATTTTCTGACATTTTATAGACCAAAGTATTGATAGATTTTCTTTTATATTCACATGTTCGATAGTTTAGACATTCACATTAAACGTTTTGAGTCTTTAATGATACATATAGGATAATAACGCTGTATGTCTAAATTGTCTTGAATGAAACAGATTTGAATCCAGCTCTGTTTTGTTCCTGACCACAACATCTGAAATGTCTGCAGATGTACTTTGCTAATTAGCAAAGCTCTGCAAGAAGTAATATCATTATTGCAATATTTAACAAAAGAATCAAATATTTTTCTCATATCGTGGAGCCATACTGTTAACACTGAATAATCATCATTTTGGAAACAAGTGTTCAATCTCTATTTGCCTCTCCTCAGGTCGAGGAAAAAACCGAAGACAAAGCATCTTCTAGTGGTCGCCGAGGAGGAACGGAGACACCGAGACGAGACCTCAGCGCAAAGGCCAACGCAGCTCAGCACATTCACAACCATTCTCACCTGTGTGCACACACCTGCATGTGCACACAGACTCCTGTGCACTCACTTATTTCCAAGGCAGCTGACCATGGAGACAAAGGGTTTCTGGAAATCAACTTGTACTGCACTTGAAATGACTGGGCTGAAATACACGCTCCCTCCACACACACTGAGTAAATATTTGCACAATCAGCGACACTGAACATGCTGCCATTGCTTACGTAGTTGCGCACACACACACACACACTCTCTTCAGCCTAAAATATCAACCATTAGGCCCTAAATAAAGCTACTTTGCTGCTCTAGTATAGTGTATACATATACGCAAGCTTGCATAATTTCCATTCAGAGCGCACCCAGGGCTCTAGCCGTTTAGGTAGCTATCACATCTGGAGCCATCATACAATTGCAGGTGTACAGATGTTAAGGGTTGTACTGTGAGTGGTCCGTTCAGTATAAGTGAAGTCTAATGAGGTGAACTTGTTTCCCAAATTTGCTAAATGTTTGTCGGATTAAAGGTGAGGCTTGCTCAAAATGTAGCTTAAAGATACACTGATTTTGTTACAGTAGCATCCAGTGGCACCTCCGAATTGTAAAAATTAGCTCAACATTTAAAAAATACTGAGGTATAAATAAAAATATAAATTCCCCAAACACGCCCCTAATGACCATTCAAATTTATAACCAGAAACCAAAGAGGTTATTTTTTATTATTTTAATTCTTTTTTTTTTTTTCTTCAGTTAACTGTGAATTTGCACTTTTGTGTACATTTTATTTTCCTAGCATGAAAGTCTAAACAGTGATTTAAAGCTCTCAGGAGCTTATTGCAAGGAGTGAGTGGTGCAGATTTAATTTGTTTTAAAATTAGTAGTCACATTTAAACATATTAAATCTAAAAATACCAGCTTATTAAATGCAAAGCCCCCCCCGGTTACTAAAACCTCTAAATTTCACAGAAAGAAAAACGGTAATGGTGGCTTAAGCCTTGCGGGCTAATAAGCATTTGCTAAATGACAAAAGAGTTTGAGCATTTAAACTATTTGTTGTCGCTGTCAGGCATAAACCTTGTATCTCCATATTTTTTCCATTTTAATTTATTTTCATAAATCAATGCAATTGGTCACCCTTTATGTCGGTCTGTGGGTTTTACAAATATTTAAAGTTATTGTAGCTTACTTTGTTGAAGGTTAATAGCTCCATATCCTGTTTTCTAATTAAGCTATTTTTTTTACTGAAAAGCAACACTTTTTAGACATACAAGGTTTTCACCCGACAGCAACGTTAAGTCTTCGTTAGCTTTAAATGAGCTAATAGGCCAAATACGCAGCAAAATGTAATCATGAGGCTGCAAGCCTCTGAAACGGCTGAATAATAAAAGGTCAACCTCATAAATAAGTTAGTTAATGCAAAATATGTGAAGCCAATGATGTTTAGCTACCGGGATATGCCAGCTAGCTAAGACGCTGGCGCAATTTAAGCAATTTAAAGGATTTATCGGTGATGGAATTATTAGATTCCTTTCAAAAGAGTCACAAATATGGCAGCTATGGGTGTTTTATGTCACCCGCCAGTCTTGAAAATGTACATACACAAGTAGTCTGGACACAGTAGCAACCCACTGTACTCACGAGGGATGTAACGGTATGAAAATTTAACCTCACCGTTATAGTGACCAAAATTATCACGGTTTTCGTTATTATCGCGGTATTTAAAAAAAAAAAAAAAAAAAAGTGTGTTCATTGCCTTCAGCAGCAACTTCTTTCCTGCACGTTCTGCAGACAGGAGAACTATCTTTAATCAACTGCACTCATATAATAACCAAAATATGCCCATGCTTCAGACTTTTGTCCTCTTGGAGGTTTGATAAATGTCCTGAACGCTGTCATCTCCTCCTTCCGCCATGATTCCAACTTTAAGAAACGCACGTTGTAGGCTACGCAGCGCGCCTGGGAAGGATTAAACACACGGTTGCCACACCGTGACAATAAGGATATTTTAAATGAAAACGGTAATTGTTATCGTCAACATTTTTAACGTGGTTTACCGATACACCGGTAATCGATTCTCACACATTTACGCACACAAAACGGAGATTTAACCTACGGTAGAGAGAGGCGACGTCCCTCCCCTTCCGGTGGACCCCATGGGACCTTATTTAACACATTTATAACATTTAAAAGATAATTTTGCATGTCAAGAAAGTCTCAATTTGTCGTAGTACCACTTAGTTTTGTGTAATTAAATGCTCAGTGAACTATATATCTCATCTCGCACAATATACTGTACGTCGTCTGCTTGCTGTTTGGCTCGCTAGCTAGCGAGCTAGCTTAGCTTTGTACCACAGCACATGTAACGTTAGCTTACCTGATGTGTTTTATCCAGCGTCTTTCTGGAATGAATGAGCAGGATCTGCTTGTGTGAGTACAAAACACAGAAGCTTCGTAGCTTCGCAGAGACGTCACTTATGCGACTTTGAAGTGTGTAGTCTTTCTAATTATGGACAGTATTTTCACAGTGTTATACTTTTATCACTTTAATGACAACCTGAGAATTTCTTAACTTACAAAATTATCTTTTAAACTGACAAACATACATTTAATTAATGGCTTAATTCAAACGGTATCAATATATATTAATTGTCTCTTCCCATACTACTACATATTTTTTCCGAAATATGTGGTGGTCCACTGGAAGGGGAGGGACTTTGCCTCTCTATAAAATCTGACTCCATCATGAATATACAGTAAAAGTCCATTGTAAAATGCCTTGCTACAGCGCCCCGTGTTTCCACTCAGTGTGGAGTCTTGTTTTATACAGTGTAAGGAGCTGACTTTCACTCCAGTTTTTGAAGTTGCCTTAGTAAACTGCGCATGATATTTTTGCTTGTGAATAATCTATATTTGATCTAGTGTAGCCAATGTGTTAGGAGGCATTTGCTTTTTGTGTGTAAATAACTGAGTGTGTGTATTTCTTAGTCTCCTATTTGCACAAACCGGAAGTGTCCTCTGCTCCCTTTCCTTTGTGTCTAACCTTTCATGGTTCCAAAATAAGGCCCCATATATTAGAACACAGGGAAAGTAGGTCCTACAAGTACTTTCTAGTAGCAAATTACTCTCATCAGGACTTACTACTGCCCCTTATATTTTGCACAGCTCTTCTGCACCTATTGCCAAGGAGCAGCTTTTGGTTGACCATAAAAGGCAGTATCAAACGGTACATACAGTGTAACTTAAAGTATACATATCTGCAGAAAAGATACTTTAAAATATTCCTTATATATTCCTAATATTCGTAAGTCCTTTACAGTTCAGTGAGCCAAGAGGTTATGCATACTGCATAGGATGAAATGATCTGCAGACACAGAAGTGACTGGGGCTTGTGGCTAAAATGCACTCTCCTTAATCTCCTCTTACTCCCTCTCCATTTGCAGTAAATGTCTGAATCCAGTCATCCAGGTAATATGATATCCAGAAGTAGCTTTAATGACATTTTGCAATTCATCTAAAATCTTTTCCTTTCCCGACTAACTTGTGGGGAATTAGGCCTGGGCATGGTTGAAATAAATTAGTTAATACGTTATGTTGTCCATGACAAGCCTTCCTTCATAGAGAGGTGGTGAGACAGGATAACCGATAGCAGTCGTTCCTCTAAGAAACGTATGGTGTTTCACTGTTTGTAAACCCAAAGAATCCTCAAAGTAGTTGTGTGAAGAATGAAAAGATGAATTTTACATACTCTCTTATGTCTGCACATCTGGTCAATTGCACTGTGAATCACTCATGCTTCTCAGAAATTGTTGATTGGGATCTGTCCCCCCCCCCCCCTATGTAAACCTAAACCAAACCTTAACCCTAACCCTAGTCTCGCATTGCTAGACCTCGCTCCACTGCTGCGGAAGAGGGTCTGGCTAGTCCACACAGCATTCCGGGATGGGGGGGAAAACGTGCTCTGGTTTATTGGCATTTCTTTTAACCAATCACAATCGTCTTGAGCGGTGCTAAGCGCCATACGGAGCAACGATGCCTCTGCAAAAATTCGTGTAACAGAAAACTCAGAGCTAGCTGGATTTACCCTGCAGACATCTGAGGAGCAGTTAACCATAGTCCACAGAAATCGACCCGGGTTTAAAATGCCAACACAAAGAAAGTCAAAGACAATGAATATCTGGCCTAAATGCGTGAAATCAGGTGGAATTTGTGTCGGCAACAGCGCAATCCCTGAAGTAGAACGTCCTGGATATAGACTAACCTTACTGCAAAAACAAAGGGGTCGGTACGCATTTTAACAGGCGGGAAACACTATTCGATGGGGAAACAGACTTCGACACAACACTGGCAATAAAAAGATGTAGATTGAATCCGTACAAGTACTTTGTTTGAAGAAGTCTACTACGCCCACTACATTGTTGGAGACCAATAGCATTGGTGCGCGGTTTGTCACATGGACCATGCTGAGAGCAGAACAACTATCACATGGCTGCCTGCCATGTGGGAATGACCCTACAGAGGTTAAAAGCTTAGCATTCCCAAGCAGTCAGTCAGAACTAAGGAAGCCAATTGGATGAGAGGCAAAACATCTTAAAAGATGCCCTGCCACACAAAACTTGTTAGGTTGTTATGTTAGGTGTATATGTGTTTGTGTTATGTCATGAATGTGAAAATGAACTGTTACCTCAGCTCTAGCCACTAGTCAGATAAATCAGGCCAATTACAAAAGCTGGTCAGTCTGACGTCATGTTGCCTGAGCTCATTACTATTCATGAGCTCGCCCAGTTGCGCTGGGTAAAGAATACTTATAGCCAGACTCAAATTGGCTAGCTGTTACCCAATCAGACTCAAACAGCTCATTGAATATTAATGAGAACTGAGAGCTGAGTTTTCTTGCTGGCTTTCTATACCTCACTAGAAGGGTTTGAGGTAACCAAGCCATTTTTTTCCACAACAAATGTTAGAGTCCATAGTAGAACTTCAGACATTACCACAAAATCATGAAATACGTGTGGCAGGGCACCTTTAAAGAAATCTACTGCAAGTCTACAATTACCTTGGATTTAGCACTTCTAGATGATCAGATCCACATGATTTAAAGGGCAAATACACCAGACTCCATTTAGATGAACAGTAATGTTGTCATCTTAAAACACACTTCATTTAAAGTTGACAGAAACAAAATAAAACAATCAAAAGCCGTCTTGTTTCGTGAACAGTGGACTGTTCCAACAATCACCACTCTGGTGTAGTTGAAATAAAAGTTTAATTCACTTATTTACATGTAAAAAAAAAAAAAAATGCTGGCTCTGTACATGCTAGAAGTATTGATTTAAAGAGTCTTGGCAATGGTGATTTCAGAGCTGGTTCTGCTTGAACAAAAGGATTTTACTCCTTAACCAAAAGGTCTATCTCTGTAGAGTTCCTTTCTATAATGTTGGCAGACACTCAGTGGACGGGAATTGATGATGTGCATTTGCCCTATAGGATCACATTGCACCGCATCGCGCCTCCAGTTACAGTGTTCTCGCTCATTACTGGACAAGATCTTTTATTTCCATTAGTCACGTGGACACCAATGCATGGGAAAATGGGGCCTACGTTGAAAGAAAAGAAAAAATTACCCTTGAATTAGCAAATGAATGATACCTTGAGACTGTTCAGGGAAGACGGAGGTAGAGACGCTAACTAGTAACCAGCGGGTTGTTAGTTTGACCCTCAAAAGCAGAATGCGTTTGAGTTCCCCGTATGCTAAGCATTGAACCCCTAAAGCACGCCATCGCCAAACTGGTTTGACGAGTCGTATATGTGCAAGTTAGGGGAGATTATGTTTGTGTGTGAAGCAAAAGCAAAATGCCAGGGAAAGTTTAAAGATGTTTCTACCTCTAAACGTAAAAGGAAGCTGAAAGAAGAATCCTGTTGTGACCGGTCAACCCTCCATTCTCGTGTCGGAGAGTGCAAGCAAAGGTGACGGCAATGAGGAGAGAAAGTTAGGGCAAACCTGCTGGGACTACAGAGGGATGTATTGCTGTGGATGTTACACTTCCCCCATTCCTTCCCTCAGTGGCAGAAGTATTCCTGTGCTTCTAGTTGTAGTAAATTAAGCTATTTTAAATACTGTAATAAAAAAGGAATAATATATATGTATTTTAACAGATGTTCTCTTCTTTCTCAGTGAGTTTTATGCCGTTTAAAAAAATAATAGAACTCTATTTAAAATAAAATGACAAAAAAAAACTACAGATGTCTAAATGTTTTATAAAAGATGAGTCTAATATTTTGTATAAGATGTGATATTTTGTGTGATTTGTCTACACTTGTTATGAAATGAGAAATTGAATGTTCTGTGACTGCCATCAGGCATAACATTGATTTAATAATTGATTCATTAATTAATGAGGAAACTATTAAAAATTCTGGCACACACTCATCTGGCCAATGTCTTTTTTTTTCTCAGAAATTATGATGATACTGTATGACGTACTTCTTGGAGGATACAGAACAAATGCTGATGTACAGTAACATCGATGAACAGAAGATGGTGCTGTCGGTCAGGGCAGGATGACACCTTAGTTTTTGAAGTTGATGCTAAAGATTTGATTAAATTAGATAATACTTTATTCATCCCACAATGGGGAAATTCAATTATTACAGCAGCAGTTTTTCCACAAAAAAACAAAACAAAAACAACAGGAACAGACAATGTGCAAAAAGTACTGAATGAATAAAGTGGCATTATCTAAAAAGTATTATAAAGTAAAGTGAGGTGGCCATAATGCGAAAAATATTGCTAAGTAAGTGACGTGAAATGAAATTGAATAGTATGCAATTAAATAATATAGCAAAAGTAAATAACCATAATTTAATATAATGCTATTGAAGTGTGACCATAATATAAATAATATTGAAAAAGTAAGTACTCGGAATGGAAAAATATAAATACAGATAATACAAATAAAGATATAATAGAGCCATGGTGAGTGGTGGGTAATTGGAACAGGAACAGAAACTACAACATATCAGGTGGTGCAGGAGAATACAAGATGTATAGCAGCACATATATATATATATATATATATATATATATATATATATATATATATATATATATATATATATATATATGTGTGTGTATATGTATATATACAGGTAAAAGCCAGTAAATTAGAATATTTTGAAAAACTTGATTTATTTCAGTAATTGCATTCAAAAGGTGTAATTTGTACATTATATTTATTCATTGCACACAGACTGATGCATTCAAATGTTTATTTCATTTAATTTTGATGATTTGAAGTGGCAACAAATGAAAATCCAAAATTCCGTGTGTCACAAAATTAGAATATTACTTAAGGCTAATACAAAAAGGAGTTTTTAGAAATGTTGGCCAACTGAAAAGTAAGAAAATGAAAAATATGAGCATGTACAATACTCAATACTTGGTTGGAGCTCCTTTTGCCTCAATTACTGCATTAATGCGGCGTGGCATGGAGTCGATGAGTTTCTGGCACTGCTCAGGTGTTATGAGAGCCCAGGTTGCTCTGATAGTGGCCTTCAACTCTTCTGCGTTTTGGGTCTGGCATTCTGCATCTTCCTTTTCACAATACCCCACAGATTTTCTATGGGGCTAAGGTCAGGGGAGTTGGCTGGCCAATTTAGAACAGAAATACCATGGTCCGTAAACCAGGCATGGGTAGATTTTGCGCTGTGTGCAGGCGCCAAGTCCTGTTGGAACCTGAAATCTCCATCTCCATAGAGCAGGTCAGCAGCAGGAAGCATGAAGTGCTCTAAAACTTGCTGGTAGACGGCTGCGTTGACCCTGGATCTCAGGAAACAGAGTGGACCGACACCAGCAGATGACATGGCACCCCAAACCATCACTGATGGTGGAAACTTTACACTAGACTTCAGGCAACGTGGATCCTGTGCCTCTCCTGTCTTCCTCCAGACTCTGGGACCTCGATTTCCAAAGGAAATGCTAAATTTGCTTTCGTCAGAAAACATGACTTTGGACCACTCAGCAGCAGTCCAGCTCTTTTTCCTTAGCCCAGGTGAGATGCTTTTCGCGCTGTTTCTTGGTCAACAGTGGCTTGACACGAGGTATGCGGCAGTTGAAACCCATGTCTTTCAAGCGTCTCTTGGTGGTGGATCTTGAAGCACTGACTCCAGCAGCTGTCCACTCCTTGTGAATCTCCCCCACATTTTTGAATGGGTTTTTTTTCACAATCTTGACTAGGGCGCGGTGATCCCTATCGCTTGTACACTTTTTCTGACCACAGTTTTTCCTTCCCTTTGCCTCTCTATTAATGTGCTTGGACACAGAGCTCTGAGAACAGCCAGCCTCTTCAGCAATAACCTTTTGTGTCTTTCCCTCCTTGTGCAATGTGTCGATGGTCGCCTTTTGGACAGCTGTCAAATCTGAAGTCTTCCCCATGTTTGTGTAGGCTTCAGAACTGGACTGAGAGACCATTTAAAGCCCTTTGCAGGTGTTTTGAGTTAATCAGCTGATTACTTTGTGGCACCAGGTGTCTTCAAAATGTAACCCTTACACAATATTCTAATTTTGTGACACACGGAATTTTGGATTTTCATTTGTTGCCACTTCAAATCATCAAAATTAAATGAAATAAACATTTGAATGCATCAGTCTGTGTGCAATGAATAAATATAATGTACAAGTTACACCTTTTGAATGCAATTACTGAAATAAATCAAGTTTTTCAAAATATTCTAATTTACTGGCTTTTACCTGTATATCCAGGTGGACCCTTAGGCAAGGTCCTTAATCCTACTGGCCTACCTCAAGCATGAGTGAAACCACAAATACAAGAGCCATACCGGCTCGGACGTCGCCCGGGTTAACAAGGTCCGCGTCAGGTGCTAGGGAACCAGGGCAACCTGATGAGAAATGGGCTACTGGAACAAGACATACATGGACTAGAGCAGAAAACATGGATCTGATGCAATGCTACTATACAAGCAACCCCAGTGAGAGGGGTTACATGCAGAGACTATGGGATATGTGGATGCTTCGAAACACATCATCAACACTGACAAAGAAACAACTTGTGGCCCAGTGTTCGAACATCCGCAAACGGCAGCTCCTATCACAACTAGAGATTGATGAGATACAACAAATATGCTACGGCATATAACAAATATGCTACGGCTCCAGGGGAGCCAGGACGACAGGTCAGCAGGGAGATTTCATCATCATCCCCACACTCAGAGATTGGGTCCCAAGCCCCAATAACAGCAAGCCCAGAACCACTCAACATAAGGATTGATCATGATAACGATTGAAGATCATAGCCAAACTGGACCCCTAGTACAACGACCAAGACTGCCAAGGCTAAGTGATAAAGTACCCTCTGAAAGTCTGCTAGAAGATGTGAATGCAGCACTACATACTATCCCTACTAAAGCCATAACCGAGACCAATGAGCTGATGTACGCCACAGCAACAGTGATCCTAGAGATGCTTGGCTATAAGATGAACACCACAAGCCACAAAGCACAGTACCCCCCATGGCGGAGAAGGTTAGAGGCCAAGATCAAGGCAACACGAAGAGAG
>JABXJD010001961.1:45000-66701 GCA_013375575.1 Percina caprodes
TGCAATAGTTGTTGAGATATTGTAGTGTGGACCAACGTGGCAGACCGACAGACCCCTGATTATTACTGCCACTGCTGATTACAGTACATTCTAATGTTCCCTTGTATCACATGCCCTGGAGGAAATGTCCCTAACAAACCAAATGTTATCTAGGACAAGGTTGAAAGGAGAGTGGAAAGTTGGCAGAAAATAAGAAGACAACAAGATAAATAAAAGATAATGGAGCAGCGGACCCTTAAGGTGACTTTGCTGCAGCATAACAAGATGGAAATTCCTTCTTTTAGTCAGACTATTATTAGTTACAGTATTGATAAACTTAGTCACCAAAAACAAGTTTTATAAGATTAGGATCACAAGAAAGTCTTAAAGGGTAGTTTTGCTAGCCTGCTATTTCCTATGTGGACCCCATTTCCCTGTGCATTGAGGTCTAAGTGACAAATGTGAACAAAAAACTTTGAAATTGGTTCAGTATTGAGTGAAAACGCTGTAACTTGCAGCCGCAAACTGGGCTGCAATGGAGTCCTATAGAGCGAATGCTCATCGTCAATTTCCATCCACTAAAAGTGCTGGTTTTGCCACTGACGGACTTTTTGAGTGTCTCACATCATTAAGGAAAGGATTTCACAGAGACGGACCTTTTTTTGTTTAACATGGAAAAAGCTCAGATTAAAAGCCTCCCCCCCCCTTGCCAAACCCACCAGACTCCATTTAAATAAACAATACTTTTAGCGTTTTAGTGTACAGAGCCAGCCATATAAATGGGGGAATTACATTTTTTAATTTGTTTTATTGAACCAAACCAGAGTGGAAAGACCAACCAAATTATTTTTTAAAAGTTTGATTCCATTCCTGTCGACTTTGAATAAAGCGTTTTTTTTCCGATGATAACAGGACTTGTTTATTTAACTGGAGTCTGGTGGCTTTGGCGATTTCGGGGCAGTTTCATGTTAAACAAAAAGGATTTTACTCTTTAACAAAAGGTCTACCCCTCTAGGGATCCTTTCCATAATGTTGTCAGACACTAATGGCGTTTTCTATTACATGGTACCTGCTCGGCTCGACCGCAGTGCCCCGTCCTTCTTTTTCCATTGCAGATTAGATAGATAGATAGATAGATAGATAGATAGATAGATAGATAGATAGATAGATAGATAGATAGATAGATTGATAGATAGATAGATATTGAGCCCAAAAAAATGGGAAATTATGGTGTTATAGCAGCACACGTACATCAGTCACACAGCACAGAATATAAATATAAATGAAATACTAGGATAAAAAATGCATAAATACAATATACATGAAATAATAATAATAGGAATAAAAGAACAAATATTTGAATATTAGATTAGATTAAACTTTATTGTCATTACACAGGTACAGGTACAAGGCAACGAAATGCAGTTTAGGTCTAACCAGAAGTGCAATAGTAGCAAGTGCAGGATATACACTGGTTCCATAAGTGCAGGACATGGATATGTACTGAATAAATATAGAGATGAATACTATTATAAACAGAATTTTACAGATAGATTTGTCCTATGAATATAATATATCGATCACTAGTATTGTGTATTATTGAATATATACAGGATGGGGAAAGAAAATGTGCAACTACTTAAATAATATGTTAAAATGTAATTGAACCAATTGTGCAGGTTGCATTAGAGCAGTTGTGTGGTGTCTCAGCAGGAAAGAAGATTTCCCGTTTAGTACCGAGCGGGGCTGGTCGCCATAGCGGGAAACTGCCGTGACCGAGCACACAAACGTTGAAGGTGTGTTGTTTTTGATTCTCGGCATGTGGCCGTTTGCCAGAAGACAAATTTACTTTAAAAAGATGCTGGAGGCAGCCAAGAAAACGCTAACGATGACGACGCAGTGAATAGTGACGATTCTCTTCGACCAATCAGTAGTCTGCGGGTTGTCATGTCACCTTCTGGTATCGCCTCAGCCCACTTGAAACCTCAATGGAGGTGATAGTAAAAAAAAAGTACCTGTTGGAAGGTACCAGGGACTTTTTTTTTGTAATGGAAAACCAAAAAAGGCGAGTAGAGTCAAGTAGGTACCAAGCATCGTAAAAACGCCAATAGAGGAATAATCTGAGCCTGTCGGTGGCAAAAAGGCACTTTTGGTGGACGAACATTTAAGGTGCGCAATTGCAACTTGTCTTGCTTAATACTCGACCATTTTTTAAGATTGTTGTTCCCATAAGTCACTTAGACACAAACCCATAGGAAACAGGGTCCAGGTGGAAAAATCCTGAAGTTACCCTTTTAAGAAAATGTTGAATAATTCCAACTGCCTCAAACTTGTCAATGAGTGACTGAATGTTGTCATTAACTGAATATAATGCTTTGGGTGTTGTCTTCTCCAGACTCCAGTCCTCCCTTTCAGCCCTGTTCTCCTGCACTCTCATCATCTCGCTAGTGTTTGCCATCATACCGCTATGTAACCACGTGATTCTGCTGGCTGTCGCCATGGCGATTGCTGGCTTAGCCATGGGGGTGATTGACACCATTGCCAACCTCCAGCTGGTGAAGTTGTTTCAGAAAGACTCTGCTATCTTCCTGCAGGTCAGAAGTGTGTGTGTGTGTGTGTGTGTAGGGGTGGGGGGGGGATTGGGGTGAGTGTGTGTCACACAAAAGATGCACCATGCAATACCATAATTTAGTTCCTTCTGGTTAATTGACTTTATTGATGAGGTAAAGAAACTGTAGAAAATTAAACCTGCATGAATCGACATTACACACAACAGAGTCAGGGATCAGAAAACAAGAATTAAATACGATGACTTTACTTAATATTTCAGAATGTTAATTTAATTTAATAATTACTTTTGGTACCCTGAACTGTGGGATCTATGCATAAAAATGGTTGTAATTCTATACCCATAACTCAAAGCTGAATGTCTGCACTCAAAGCATATACTAATGGTTTTGTTTCAAATCCATTGTGGTGGTATACAGAGCCAAAATAACACAAATGTCCAAAACAATGGTGAAGGTGACAGTATAATCATAGGGAGATTTATGTTCACGTCTCGCCATAGGCCTTGCATTTCTTCATAGGCCTCGGAGCCCTGGTGAGCCCCTGGTGGTTTACCCTTTTCTGTCAAACGACTGCTGTGTCCTGGGTGCCAACAGGACCGCCAACTCATCCTCTTCCTCAGACCTCGAGGACGTCCGCGAAACCCTGGCCCGGCATGGAGCAATAATACACAACATCCCCAGTATCCTCTGCACACAGAGGGTGAAGTCATCACCGGGTGTCGTATGCTTTCTGGATCATGGCTCTTATCAATGTGAGTTCATGTCAATCCTAGTCTCGCGTTGCCAGACCTGTCTCCACAGCGCTGTGGAGGAAGGTCTGGCTACACCACAGTTGCATGCTGGGAAAGGAGAAAAATAAATGCTCTGTGTTGTTTGCTTTTATTTAAACCAATCGTAGTTGTACTTGGGGTGAAGTCTCGGGAAGGAACTTGTTTTAACTTCATCTGCTGTGGCTTAAAACTCTCTGTTTACACTTGGGGTGTGTGGTAAGGATTAATAGTTTAATATACAGTCAAACAAGTGCACTTTTTTTTGTAACGTTAAAAGGCAAAATGTATAATTTAATTCATATTTAAACAATACTAGAGCTGCTAAGATGAATCTATTAGTTGTCGACTATTAAATCAATCGCCAGCAATTTTGGTTATTGATTTAATCAGTGTGAGTCAATTAATATCAGTTCTCTGATCCCAGTTTGTTAATTTTGAATAGTTTCTTCCCTCCTCTGTGACAGTAAACTGAATATTTTTGACGTCTGGACAAAATGAGACATTTGAGGACGTCATCTTGTGCTTTTGGGGAAACACGGATTAACATTTTTCCCCATTTTCTGACATTTTATAGACCTAATCGATTAATCAAGAAAGCGATTGACAGATTATTTGACAATGATTAGTTGCAGCCCTAAACATCACTGTGTGATTAGCTGGTGATGGCTTCTTGGACGCCAACATGAAAAATCCAAGTTCAGCAGCACTGATGTGCCTCTTCTCTGGTGAGGCTTTTGTTGGAGCATAATCATATGATTTAAGCATCCCATGACATTTTCCATGCTGTGTTGCACAATAACAACAACTTGAAAATGACCATAATTTAAGTAAATGATATAATAAAATAACACATTGACTTCTTCAGAGCCACTCAGAATTGTCTTGCATTGTTTGCATTTCATGAGATGGCCGTAAGCCAAGACATTGCCTCACAGATAAAGCAATAAGCTCCCACCTTGCAAAAAAAATAAGTTTTTCTGTTTGAACATGGTCGGTTTCAAGCCGAAGACAAGATAAAACGACGTGGATTCTACTTTTATGAGGGGAGGTTCACAATTTAAATCAGGTGACAGGAAATGTGGACTGTTAACTTGGTAAACAAAAGCCTCTTTGTGTGTGTGTGTGTGTGTGTGTGTGTGTGTGTGTGTGTGTGTGTGTGTGTGTGTGTGTGTGTGTGTGTGTGTGTGTGTGTGTGTGTGTGTGTGTGTGTGTGTGTGTGTGTGTGTGTGTGTGTGTGTGTGTGTGTGTGTGTGTGTGTGTGTGTGTGTGTGTGTGTGTGTGTGTGTGTGTGTGTGTGTGTGTGTGTGTGTGTGTGTGTGTGTGTGTGTTGGCAGCTCCCAGTGCCAGCAGCAGTGCTCTTTTTGATGTACTATGAGAGACTGCTGCCTTGCTCCAGCAGCAGTCCACGTCTGATCGACAGAGACTCTCTGTCCAGCACGAGCTCCGCTGGGGACAGTGGTCAAGGTAATGAATGCATGCATGTGTGTGTGATTGGGATTTGTAGTTTTCAAATTAAATGACCAAACTCAGTATCAGTCTCTCTTCAGGTCATGGCAGTTTGTTTGCTTGCTGTAACCCTGCCAAACTCCGGGGTCGCCCTGCTACTTTCTTCCTTCTTCACATTCTGGGTGGAGCCATCCTCTTCATCACTGATGGGATTATAGTGAGACTTTCTGCTACACACATACATTTAACACTGCACTCTATACCAGGGCGTGGATGGAGAGACGTAAGGCAAAGATAGTGCTCACTTCTGTTTTAGGTATTTATGTAACCCGCATTCATCAGAAAGGACTGAAAATTCTCCAAAACCCCACACACCCTGCCAACCCCTTGCTGCTGACTCTAAAATACTAAAATCATTGGATCTAAAACAACCCGTTTTCTTAACAACACCTATTGCAGAACCATTCAGCTACTCAACGGATCCTCAACCCTACAACAGCTACTTTAAAAACAGTCAATTCATATAATAATTGAGGTTATTTAATATTGAAAATGACACATCTATGCACCACACTATTCAGCTTTTGAGTGGTTGACACACAGCTTGAGAAACACTGTTTTGAAGTTTTAACCCTTTTAACCCCATCGTATTCGGGTCAAATTGACCCATTTCAAATTTTTACAAGAAGAAAAATGGTACAAGTTAAATTTTTTTCAACCTGAAAATCAACGGTCTTACCTTATTTTCTGTGACAAACATGTATTCCTGACCATGACCACCATTTTTCCAAGATAAGAATGATCACATAGTGGATTTTTAACATGAATTATAACCTTATGACAAAAAAACCAATCACACTTCCATTTCTAATTGTGTTGTAGTAGAGACTGATTGCATTCCCTAAACATATATGTTATCTCAATTAATTGAAATTGAGATAAAGACAATATTTGTTAATGGATTATGAAGTCAAATTTGATTTCAGATTTGTTTTTAAAACCCCAAATAAGTCACGGGTCAATATGACCCGAGAGATACGAGAGGGTCCCAAAGTGAAGACAATAAAAGGGTTAAATGAAAAATTTGATATTTTACTAAATCTACTTGCGGGCGTCGTGGACCACCAGGGGTCCACGGACCACTCTTTGAGATATACTGGTCAAGATTTTGTCTGAGGGGTGCCCACATTGTTAGACTTAAAAAATAAACTCTGCTCTGTTCTAACCTCCCAATGTGTTGCACTGCAGGGCTCCTATGCTGGCTTCGTCTACACCTACGCAGTGTCCCCTCCTCTGCTGATGGCTCACAAGACAGCTGGCTGCCTGGACAGTATATTCTGGGCCTCCATCACAGTAGGAAGACTGGCTTTCATCTACCTGTCCTACAGATTCACAGCACCCAAGTTGCTCACCTTCAGTTTGGTATGAACATACATTTAAAAGACAAATCCACCCTAAAATGAATACAGTAGTTCACAGTGCAATGAGAATAGAGCTCAAAAGAGGAGGTTTTCCAACATTTATTTGCGTGTCCCACGGAGCAGTAATTCCAGTATAAGCAATAAAGCTGATGCACAGCTGTTGTATGTTGGTTCTAACCAAATATTTGAACGGCAAGATAATGCACATGACAGGATTAGGTGGCATCATTTGGAGGATGATTAAGGGGTTATACAATCAAGCTATTTAAGTGAAACTAACCTGCTTTGTCAACACTTGATTTAGTCACTTTAGGAACAAGAGAACATTGTCTTTTACTTAATTTCTTTTGTGTTTTTGAACACATGTACAAGTAAATGTAATAGTAAGTGCCTGACGCCCACTCAATAGCAGCACATCTGTTAAAGCGCTATGCCCTCTAGTGGTCTGAAAGGTGAATTGTACCCTGGGATGATGAAATGAACACATGCAGTTTTACTGCAACTTGTATTTCCAATTTTTCACGTGCTTCTTTTGTTGGGTTCAGATAGATTGAGAGCTGTACTGAAGCCCAAATTAGTACTGCAGCCATACATTTCGGAAAGAGAACCTTTTTAGAAAACCTGACATTTCAGCGGGCATATTTAAGATAGATGATGAAATTAATACATGCCGTATTGCTGCGAGTGATTGATTTGAGATTTTAGATGAGTTCCTTTTGTTCAAATAAAGTAGGTTGAGGGCTGTACACTGAATCTTTAATATTTACTGTATGTTGGTTCTGAGGTGCAGAACACAATAGTTAAAACTAGTCAACAAAACAGGAAGCGTTTTATTTATATATATATATATATATATATATTAAAAAAAATCCCCTTCTCACCCCTTGTGGGGTGGTATGTGTCATCCTCAACCTCGGGTCCTCTACCAGAGGCCTGGGAGTTTGAGGGTTCTGCGCAGTATCTTAGCTGTTCCTAGGACTGCACTCTTCTGGACAGAGACCTCTGATGTTTTACCTGGAATCTGCTGTAGCCACTCTCCCAGTTTGGGGGTTACAGCCCCCAGTGCTCCGATTACCACCGGCACCACTGTTGCTCTTACTTTCCACATCTTTTCTAGCTCCTCTTTCAGCCCTTGGTATTTCTCAAGCTTCTCGTGTTCCTTCTTCTTGATGTTGCTGTCGCTTGGGATCGCCACATCTATCACTACTGCCTTCTTCTGCTGTTTGTCCATCAACACGATGTCTGGTTGGTTAGCCATCACCAGTTTGTCAGTCTGGATCTTGAAGTCCCACAGGATCTTAGCTCGGTCATTCTCGACTACCTTAGGAGGTGTCTTCCATTTTGACCTTGGGACTTCCAGCCCATACTCGTGGCAGATGTTCCTGTCCACTATGACAGCTACCTGGTTATGGCGTTCCATGTACGCTCTTCCTGCCTGCATCTTACACCCTGCTGTTATGTGTGTATGTAATATATATATATATATATATATATATATATATATATATATATATATATATATATATATATATATATATATATATATGGGTGGGTGTCGCATGTGTGCTGCCCCCTCCTTGTGGGCTGTAAATGCAGATATATTTTCAAAGGTAATCAAAATCTGGATGTAAATCTGGATGTAAATCATGTAATCGTCAGGTTGGAAAAAAAGAAACATTCTGCATCACAAGTATAACTGTCTTTTAGATGTCTGCAGCAGAATACAGACTTCTGACACTGTCTGTCTGTGTGTTTCCTTCAGGTGGGGGTCATACTGGTGCAGTGCCTGGTGTTGATCTTCTACACCAGCTGTGTGTTTCTCTTCATTGGTACTTGCCTGTTGGGACTGTGCATCAGCAGTGTGTTCCCGTCAATGCTGGCCTTTACAGAGGACATACTAGACTACAAAGGTAAAGTAACGCACACACATTCTGACACACTCGGCATCAATTCATACTCTATCAGGGGGACCAAAAATTTGGATGATGTTGAACCGGCTCCTGATGTTAGCTTAGTAGGGCAGGGCGATATGGAGAAAATCAAATATCACTATATATTTTACCTAATACCTCGATGACAATATTGCGATGATATTATAGGGTTGACTAGTGGTCAATGGGATTTTTGATAAATAATCATCAATAATGTTGACATAATGATGACTAAGCAGGTAAAGGCAAATAATAGCACAGCCTGGTAAGTTCAGAAAATTAATCCTTTTACTGTAATGCAGCCTTTTAAACCAGGAAACATAAAAAAACGGAATATAATATGAGAAGTAGGCACTATCTTATAGTGGTTTGCAATGATTCGCCGTTCCCCCACAATGCATTGCATGATGTCACGTTGGGGACGTCTTTGCAACTAGTCTTGCCTAATAAGACTTTTGGTGTTTTGATATTAACAGACTGGTCTCAACCGAGTCCAGGTGTCTTTATTATGTTGGAGGGAAAGTGAAACACAGCTTAGACGGGATTGTTGTTTGGCTTTTCACAAACGTTTGCTAACGTTAGCGCCAACAGCGTTAGCCTAGCCTGCTAGGCAAATATTACGACTGCCTTTGGTGTTTCCTAGCTATATATGAGTCCATGTTGTCAACATAATACATGTGGCGTTAGTGCACCTTTTGTGCCATAATTGTATTAAATGTAAATACTAAGCTTTAATTCAAGCAATGATTTCATATATCCTTCCATAATACGCATGTATTATTGATTATTAATATAAGTATTCCCAACTGCCTCTCAGGGTGTATGACTTTTGAATCTCTCCTTGTGTGTGTCCTCCCTGAAGAAGAAACTGACTTTGTTGTGACTTTGCAATTTTCCCCTAAGGACAAATGCCACAAAACAGTTGTCTCGGGGGATATGTTTATGTGGTAAACATATATACTATACTATGATAATATACTATGACTATGATAAACATATCTCCTAAGAGATCGATGGGTTTTTTACGTTAAAAAAGTAATAGTATAGTATGTTGAAAAAAGTGGTAAAAAAGCTATAGTATAGTATGTTGAAAAAAGTTATAGTATGTTGAAAAAAGTTATAGTATGTTGAAAAAAAGTCATAATAAAGTGTGTAAAAAAAATAAAAAAAGTTATAGTATGTCGAAAAATGTCATAGTATGTCAAAAAAGTGGTTAAAAAGCCATTGTATAGTATACCGAAAAAAGTCATAGTAAAGTATGTAAAAAAAAAAAAAGTCATAGTATAGTATGTCAAAAAAAGTTATAATGTTGAAAAAAGTCATAGTATAGTATGTCAAAAATCTTCATAGTATAGTATACCAAAAACAGTCATAGTATAGTATGTCAAAAAAAGTTATAGTATGTTGAAAAAAGTCATAGTAAAGTATGTCAAAAAAAAAAGTAATAGTATAGTATGTCAAAAATCTTCATAGTATAGTATACCAAAAACAGTCATAAGTCATATGTCGAAAAAAAGTCATAGTAAAGTATGTATAAAAATTATAAAAAGTCATAGTATAGTATGTATAAAAAAATATAAAAAGTCATAGTATAGTATGTCAAAAAAAAGTCATGGTAAAGTATGTATAAAAAATATAAAAAGTCATAGTATAGTATGTATAAAAAATATAAAAAGTCATAGTATAGTATGTCAAAAAAAAGTCATGGTAAAGTATGTAAAAAACAAAAGTCATAGTATAGTAGGGATGAGCCGGATACTTTTGCCGAATACAAGTATTATACGAGTAATACGAGTCAATATCTGTACTCGGATTGGGTAGCGGACCGTGCCCCCTGCCCGTACACACACGCTCTGCTCACTCACACAGAACAGCTCTCTCTCTCTCTCTCTCTCTCTCTCTCTCTCTCTCTCTCTCTCTCTCTCTTCATGTGGTAAACAGATACAGACACAGATACAGATAATGCTGTACTTGCTCATCCCTATAGTATAGTATAGTATGTCAAAAAAAGTGGTTAAAAAGCCATAGAATAGTATACCGAAAAAAGTCATAGTATAGTATGTCGAAAAACAATTAAAAATGAATTGAAAATGAAAAATAAAAAATGTCATACTAGGTAGAAAATGTGATGTGTGAATGTGTGAAAAGTGGTTTAAAAGTCAGTTTAGTATGCCAAAAAAGGTGGTTAAAAGTCATGGTATAGTATGTAAAAAAAAAAAAAGTCATAGTATAGTATGCTGAAAAAAGTCATAGTATAGTATGTCAAACGTCATACTATAGAATGTAAAAAAAAAAAAAGTCATAGTATAGTATGTTGAAAAACGTCATTTTACGTATGTAAAAAAAAAAAGTCATAGTATAGTATGTCGAAAAAAGTCATAGTATAGTAGTAAAAAAAAAAGTCATATGCTGAAAAAAGTCATAGTATAGTATGTAAAAAAAAAAAAAGTCATAGTATAGTATGTTCAAAAACGTCATAGTATAGTATGTCAAACGTCATACTATAGTATGTAAAAAAAAAAAAAAGTCATAGTATAATATGTCGAAAAAAGTCATAGTATAGTATGTAAAAAAAAAAAGTCATAGTATAGTATGCTGAAAAAAGTCATAGTATAGTATGTCAAACGTCATACTATAGAATGTAAAAAAAAAAAAGTCATAGTATAGTATGTTGAAAAACGTCATTTTTACGTATGTAAAAAAAAAAAAAAATCATAGTATGTTGAAAAACGTCATAGTATAGTAAGTCAAAAAAGTGGTTAAAAAGCCATAGTATAGTATGTCGAAAAAAAATGTCATACTAGGTAGAAAATGTGATGTGTGAATGTGTGAAAAGTGGTTTAAAAGTCAGTTTAGTATGCCAAAAAAGGTGGTTAAAAGTCATGGTATAGTATGCCAAAAAAAATAAATAAATCATAGTATGTAAAAAAAAAAAAAAAAAAAGGCATAGTCTGTTGAAAAAGTCATAGTATAGTATGTCAAACGTCATACTATAGTATGTAAAAAAAAAAGAAAAAGTCATAGTATAGTATGTCGAAAAAAGTCATAGTATAGTATGTTAAAAAAAAAGTCATAGTATAGTAGTAAAAAAAAGTCATAGTATAGTATGTCGAAAAAAGTCATAGTATAGTAGTAAAAAAAAAGTCATAGTATGCTGAAAAACGTCATAGTATAGTATGTTGAAAAACGTCATAGTATAGTATGTCAAACGTCAAAGTATAGTATGTCAAAAAAACTTTTTTTTTAAGTCATAGTATAGTACGTTGAAAAATAATTTATAAAAATATCATAGTAGGTAGAAAATGTGATGTGTGAAAAGTGGTTAAAAAGTCAGTTTAGTATGCCGAAAAAGGTGGTTAAAAGTCATAGTATAGTATAGTATGTAAAAAAAAAGTCATAGTATAGTATGTCAAACGTCATACTATAGAATGTAAAAAAAAAGTCATAGTATAGTATGTTGAAAAACGTCATTTTTACGTATGTAAAAAAAAAAAAAAAAGTCATAGTATAGTATGTCGAAAAAAGTCATAGTATAGTAGTAAAAAAAAAAGTCATATGCTGAAAAAAGTCATAGTATAGTATGTAAAAAAAAAAAAAGTCATAGTATAGTATGTTCAAAAACGTCATAGTATAGTATGTCAAACGTCATACTATAGTATGTAAAAAAAAAAAAAAGTCATAGTATAATATGTCGAAAAAAGTCATAGTATAGTATGTAAAAAAAAAAAAGTCATAGTATAGTATGCTGAAAAAAGTCATAGTATAGTATGTCAAACGTCATACTATAGAATGTAAAAAAAGTCATAGTATAGTATGTTGAAAAACGTCATTTTTACGTATGTAAAAAAAAAAAAAAAAGTTATAGTATGTTGAAAAACGTCATAGTATAGTAAGTCAAAAAAACTTTTTTTTTAAGTCATAGTATAGTACGTTGAAAAATAATTTATAAAAATATCATAGTAGGTAGAAAATGTGATGTGTGAAAAGTGGTTAAAAAGTCAGTTTAGTATGCCGAAAAGGTGGTTAAAAGTCATAGTATAGTATAGTATGTAAAAAAAAAAAAACGTCATAATATAGTATGTCGAAAAAAGTCATGGTATGTAAAAAAAAAAAAAAAAAAAAAGTCAGTATTGAGAAAAAAAAAAGATAAAGAATTTATAGTATAATATGCTATAAAATATCATAATGTAGTATGTCGGAAAAAGCATGTAAAAGTCAGTATACAGTAGGATGTCGAAAATGCCTCAAAAATCGGAAAAAGAAAGTCACAGCATAATGTGTCGAATGTGTCTCCGACTTCTCCACTTGTAGTTTAAAGTTTGAATGACATCTGCAGGTGAAAGTACGTGGGAGGAAAGGCATTTTATTAGCTATTGCTATCTATTTGTTGTGTTAAAGGTTGTGCCACAACGGTCCTGGTGACCAGTGCCAGCACAGGGGAGATGATCCTGCAGCTGCTCGTTGGATCGGTAAGACGTTTATCACAAGTGTCCGTTCTCCAGTCTGTTGTTTTTTTTTTTTATTTGGCACTTTTGGCCCAGCCAAAACATGCCGTGCTGATTTGACAGGGTGTGCTTTAGAGATTGTGGGATTTCCATAAACTGAACAAATACTACACATATAAACACAACTGCCTGGCTAGCTTGATCTTGTTGTAGTGATCTGCTGAAAATCTGCATCTTTTATCTTATGGATAGATTTAGCTACTATGTCTGCAAACTTCGCACGTAGGCAATTTTTAAGATAGCGCTGTGTCATCAACTTAACCACCGAAAACTCCCATATAAGCAGGTGTTGTAATGGAAAGCTAAGCTAAGCTAAGCTAAGCTAAGCTAAGCCAAGCCAAGCAAATCTAGAACATGAGTATGGAAAATGCTATTAAACAAGTCAGCCTCAAAGGACGTACGTCGCCTGACATCCGGTGTGTGATTTTCCTCCCCTTCCGCTATCTGCGCTACCCATTTTGCAGAGTCACTGTTGTCAAGGGGTACAGATGCCCAAGGCCCAGGGGCGGCCCATGCAAAGGCCCATGGTGCTGGAGTGGGTGTAAATGAAGGGCCCTCTGTGTTTGTGGCATTTTGAATCCATTTTGTGGCTACGTTGCTTTTCAGATTTGATTGCAGAGTTGTTTGAAATAAAATGGCATAGTATGTTGAAAAAGTCATAGTATAGTATGTCAAACGTCATACTATAGTATGTAAAAAAAAAAAAAAAAAAAAAGTTATCATGTCGAAAAAAGTCATAGTATAGTATGTAAAAAAAAAAAGTCATAGTATAGTAGTAAAAAAAGTCATAGTATAGTATGCTGAAAAAGTCATAGTATAGTATGTAAAAAAAAAAGGTATAGTATGTCGAAAAATGTCATAGTATAGTATGTCAAACGTCACTATAGTATGTAAAAAAAAAAAAGTCATAGTATAGTATGTTGAAAAACGTCATACTATAGTATGTCAAACGTCACTATAGTATGTAAAAAAAAAAAAGTCATAGTATAGTATGTTGAAAAACGTCATACTATAGTATGTCAAACGTCATACTATAGTATGTAAAAAAAAAATAAAAGTCATAGTATAGTATGTCAAAAAAACTTTTTTTTTTAAGTCATAGTATAGTACGTTGAAAAATAATTTAAAAATATCATAGTAGGTAGAAAATGTGATGTGTGAAAAGTGGTTAAAAAGTCAGTTTAGTATGCCGAAAAAGGTGGTTAAAAGTCATAGTATAGTATAGTATGTCAAAAAAAAAGTCATAGTATGTTGAAAAACGTCATAGTATAGTATGTCGAAAAAAGTGTATGTATGTGTCTTCCTGCAGGTGATCAACAATCAGGGCAGTTACAGTTTCCTGGTGTGTTGTACCGTAGCATCCTCCATCGGCTTCTGCCTGTTCCTGCTGCTCCTCTGTGTGCAGCACAGCCACAGAAACCGCTTCACAGGTAAGCACACATCCGTTTGACACGTGAAGAGAATGAAGGAAATTCCAGTAACTCTTTGTTTGGGAGTACAAATTCAATGCAGCTTTAAGAAAAAGGCTGTATTAGAAAAACACTGACCTCTCATAGCAACCTGCATAGCAACCTGTTGCTATGTGGCTATTTATGCAATCTGACTTAATTTGACTTGAACATAAAGTGCGTCAAGGGTGCATAGAAACGGTACAGACACCAAACTAGGTGGGGGCTACAGTGGAGGAGCAGCTGATAGCAGAAGCAGTAACACATACAACATGTCAGTGTGTACAGGGGTGTTAAACATATGGCCCTAGGGCCAGAACTGGCCCACGAAAGGGTCAAATTCGGCCCACTGGATGACCCACTATGGTGCTAACTCTGGCATATTTATGTTGTGTACTTGTACTGATGTCCATTAATATGCACTGTCCCAATCTAAATAAATAAACTATTAAATACAAAATAAAATACAAAAAATGTGTAGAATAAAATCATAAAAAGTCATAGTATAGTATGTCGAAAAAAATCATACGGTGCATCTCACTTTCCTTAACTTGCATCTTTACTTCTCCACTTGCCTCCCTTCTCTAAAGCTAAATCATTTTCTGTATGAACAGAACATACGGCCCTAGGGCCAGAACTGGCCCATGAAAGGGTCAAATTTGGCCCACTGCATGACTTTTTAAAGTTTGAAAATTTCAGAGAAGTCATTCATTTCAATTTCTCAATGAAATGCACTGCTATTCCTATTTATCAACTCGGGGTCACATGATCCTAATAAGGGTAGCAGGCCCTAGGCTGGATATTGGCTATTCCAGACCCCAAATGGTTACGTAAAGGAAAAATGTAGAGAAAGGTAGACACAGAGTGTCAGGTTGTCCAAGAAAGATGGAGCTGTTCCTATTTTTTGCAGAGATGAATGAGAAGCCAGAGTGCTTCGTGTGTTCATAGCATCTATTAGCCCTCAAGGAATATAATATTCGGCACCACTATGAGAACACATTGTACTACTGCATTTACCTGACAGACTAATGTTACTGGTACCATTGCAGATTCAGAAAGTCACAATTCAGCGGAGCATTGCCTAGCGAGATCAGGATGTTAAGGTTTTGTGTAAATATCATGTTTGTTTGACTTGTTGTATTTCAGCAGGTTAGGGTTACTAATGGCGACTGTTTATCTAGCTAATCACGACTGTTTGTCTTTCAGATTTGTCTCAAAACACAAACACGAAAAATAAGCCACAGACAGGAGGGTCGTGATCTGAGAGGTCCCTGAAAGACAAAAGGGGGACACACCAGAGGACGCAAATGACCAAGTGTGTTGCTTTGAAAGATGGAAAAACGAGCATTGGGAAAAACCAGCAAAATGAGCTTCATCCTGGCCTCCAACTGAACATTTTTTACGTAAAGAGAAATCTACTTTCAGGTCCGATGAACAACACTGGATGGGACATGGACTGCAGTCTCCCCGACCACTCAGTGTTTTACACACATTTATTGGCAGGGGCTGCTCATCACGAGTGGTTAGCTGTTCAGCAGTCTCGTATTTCCAGACCTATCCCATGCCTTGTTGCACAATCCATATTTCCTTCAAAACTTGTCATTTTTAACGTGTAGCTTGCTAGCTCAAAGTTTATTTGCTTGACAACGGCAACACACAGAGAGCGGAAGGTGAGGGACATCCACCGGAAATGGATCCATTAATTGATTAAAAAGATACTGCAATGATAAAGTATTAGGTTTAATGATTAAATATTGCCTTGTCAGTATGAATGTCAATGGTCTTGTATGATGTCTGCTGTTTTTGTCAAAACAACTGCAGCGTATTTGGCTGCTACTGTTAAAATATGACTCATATCAGCCTGTGTAAGGATTACTTGTGTAATTTTGTGGTGGCTGAGTGTAGCCATCAGACTTTAATAACATGATGTAATAACACAATACAGAGACGTGATTAGTCAGATATCTTTTATTATTGGTCTCACCAATCTCTTCTATTATAAACACATCAATATGTAAGACTTGTAAACATTTGAAAAAGCATCAAACAAATAGAAAACTGGACAGAACAAAGCAAGAACGGTGCATTTTCTTTTTAAATGGAGATTTTACATTTTAAGGTAAGTTAAAGAGAAAACATCATCAGAAGATACAAATAAAGAAATATGGAAAGGACAAGTCCTACATGACTTAACGGAGGAAAGTTTCAAATGGACTTTGGGGTTATTATTCCAATATTTTATAGTTTTTCAAAAAATCTACTGCAAAATGCAATGTAAGGAACCAATTCTATTGGGCTTTACTTCAAAGTCAAATAAATATTGTGTGCTAGTGCCTTGCCTAATCACAATCCTATATTTGATATATATTGTAAAAGATTAGGTTTACTGTATAAAATACCAAGTGCAAACTTGTAACCTCCCTTTGGGAAAATATACATTTGTCCAAAAGCAAACGTTGACAACATTTCATCAAAGATCGGAGTCATAGAAAAGCGACAGAATCCAATACAACAGGAACCCCGAAGTTTTAAGTGCAAACGTTCCATCACAACATTTGCATGTACAATATCAACACTATCAAAACACTTTACATATAAAACATAGATTTAGATTTCTCCCCGTAAGGCTTTGATTCCCAAAAACAGCCAATGCCAAAAACACAAGAGGAAAACGACAAAGAAACGCATGCACAAGAGAACATTAAATCAGAAATCCCATAATAGCAGACATCCAACTATCTGGCCGTTACAAAAATAGAAATAAATCTTAAAATGATATTGAAAAATAGATTACACAACAAATAAACAGGATGTATGTGTGTGTATATATATGTATACATATACACACTTTTCTGGGTAAATTCCATATCACAAACATTTAACAAAGGTTGCGAAGAGACATGGCCTTATTAGATTTACGTGCTCTGCATATTAAACCATGTTGCTGTCAGTCTGTATGTACATTGATGCATCCCCAAGAACACTGCAGCACACTGAAGGACCTGCAATCCTTAAGCTGTCGACCAAATGAGCAGTGTGCTCACACACTAAACATCCCTGTGAAGTTTTACTCCCAACTTCTGGGGCTCTGATTTGGTCTACGCAGATATATGGCATTACAACAAACAGGAACGCTGTTGTGTATCTTTAGTTCTATATTTAACTTGAAATAATGGAACTCCATCTACATTTGGGAGCTAAACATGGGCTTGGCTGTGTTAAGGCACCGTATATCAATGTGACAGAGTGCAGGCTAGGTGGGGTGGGGGGGGACAAGAGAATGTGTTAGTTGAGTAAAATTGAACATGAGACCTACAGGACTCGCTGGTCATCCTTCCCTGGGTTAGAAAGAGACACTTAGGGGAAGAAACACTTAAGCGTGATCTAGCCTAGTATCATGTAAACAAGTGATATACAACTTCCACATTTAATAGCATAGCAATGTGGGATCTAACGCTTGAGTCTGTGTCTCAGACTTATGGCTTTAAGTAATTTACAAAACAGATGTGAACCTTCCTTTGGGGGGTTCAGGGTGAGGAAGGTGCTTCAGAAGGTTTCTACAGTCCTCAGGATTAAAGGTTGATGTATTTCGGATGGCTAAGGCTTGGCAAAGGTTAAGGCTAGACTGTTTAGAGTCCAGCTACTAAGATATGGAGATTCAGTCTGAATCAAAATAACTGCACTGACGCTGCAAGCAACATTAATCAGAGCCCACTCAATAACAACAAAGAAACCAGCGCTGACCTGTGGGAAATCAACAAGACTGATGCCACTCTCGTGTCTGTATGGTTAATATGTAGCTAGAGGGAAATAGCTAACCTGGCTCCGTCCAAAGAAATCCAACTTAAAAGACCTCTAATGCTCACTGATTGACATTTATGTCTTATAAAATGTAACAAAAGTGTGGTTTTACTTGTGCTGGCGCTATTTCTTGGACAGGAGCAGTTGCCAGGCAACCAGAAGTCAATTCTATAGACCCCCAAAAAAAAACACTAAGTTGACGTTTGAAATAGGTATTTCTTACGCGATGGTTGCCTTTGACAATGTAGAGTTCATTTGAAAAGGCAGAACAGTAACACACAGGGTTTGTGTGTTGTTGCTTGCAGAGTCGATGCACAGAAACATTTATGGCTTCACTTTCATTCCCACCTGAAAGCTTACTGGCTGGAGGCAGACTAGGGATATTCCACTGCACATGTATATATGCACATTAGAACAGTCACATAGAGGCATGATTAAATGGTTCAGCTCAGATTATGGCCACAGGTCACGATAAAGTCAAGGTAAATGTCCTGTTGGATATGGCTATAGTTAGCCGACACTTCAGAGCAGCAAACAGTACACACTCAGGCAGACGAGGCAAGGTCGAGAGCTGGGTGAAAGATTAAAGAGTTGCAGCTAAACGTGCACATTATCAGGTTAAAGCACTACCCTTAAACAAGAGTAAAAGTTCAGCATAGAGCACAAAAAGGAACAGAAGCATTGTTGTCAACTATTGAATTATTTGCCAACTATTTTCATTATCGATTTGAGTCCTTTTTTGTTGTTGAAAAAAAAAAATTCTGATTTCAACTTCTTAAATGTGAATATGTTCTAGTTTCTTCTCTCCTCTGTGACAGTAAATTTCATATCTTTGAGTTGTGGACAAAACAAAGCAGAGGATGACATCTTGGGCTTTGGGAAACACTGATTGACATTTTTCACCATTTTCTAGCATTTTATAGACCAAACAACTAATGGTTTATTGGAGAGATTAACCGACAATGAAAATAATTGTTAGTTGCAGTCCTAAAGAGTTTTGAAACTGACAACATAAAATGTGTCTTTTAGACAATAACACTGTTACACAAAATAAGGACATTCTACAAAAGGAAAGATTTAAGATATCTGCAATTCCACTGGTCTGTGTGTCCAAGTATGAAGCACGTATGTATGCTAAGGGTCCAATCCACATGCACCAACTGTTGGAAATTCCTACTTCCTTCAAACTGTGACTGAGGATCGCAAAAAGCCAGACAAAAGGAACCCATAGGTGCATGAGGAACGGTGTGTACGAGTGCAGGATAGCATCCTCAGGCTGTAAATGTTCTGAAACAAGCTGAATGAGTAACCATTATCCATCAAAGCTGGACTTCCAACATCTCTCCAGAACCTCCCTCTGAACGTCTGATTGTAGTGTGAATTCTATGGCAGTGAACTTTAAAGCACCAGCGTGATGAGGAATGGCAATGACTGAGCTCCCACATAATTGTCCATGCTGTGGGAGCAAGAGATGGACAAGGAGGCGAGAAGGTGTCTGGCTGTCTGGGTCCAAATGCGGTGATATTGTAGGGCGGGGGGGGTTAATCCTATGTCTTCTGAGGGTCTGGGGAAATGGGGCCGGGCGTGTTGGTCCCATCCATACTGTGTACAGGGATCTGGAAATGAGGGGTGAGGACCGAGGGGAACTGGAACAGAGCAGAATGTGTTATTTTAGGATGCTTCAGACAAATACAGGCATATAGACAAATATGAGAGTAATGAAATGATGCCAGAAGAGAGAAGAAAGGTGGTATACACTCTAACCCCTATTTTCCACTGAGTGCTGTGTTCTGGATGCGCCGCGACTCTCACAAGCAATCGCGGCCATTCAAGCCCATGCTTGATAATCCACCAGCAGCGGCGGCGCAGCGTGTCCCAGAAGCGTGCGTGGAGCGGCTCTCTGCTCTGCTAAAGATACACGTTGGGTCTATTTTCACGTGAGCCGCGGGTTCAAACAGCCGGGCAGGAAGTAAAACAGCAAGAGCATCCAGTAAATTTATTAAGATGCCCAATATCGCTCATGTCTCCTCCACAACACCACGGATGACGAGGGATTCATTACAGAGATTAATTATAGGAGTGCTTGGAGTGGAAGATAGATACTAGCTTAATAAACATGTGAATGTTATGTAAAGTATTTGTAGAGACAATAAAATTGAGTTGGCAGCAAGCCGCTCCGCTTCTGAGACGCTCCCAGTGTGGTATGGCGCGTGGCGGAGGACGGAAGAAAACAGCGGCGCAGCTGGAACGCAGCACAGATGCACGTGGCCGGTGGAAAATGGGGGTAATGTACTAACTTGGAACAGGTGGGCTCCCTGGCGGCGTGTGGCTGGGCTGAGGGGAGCAACCGGACTGAGCGTGCTCCAGAAGTGGATGTTGGACAGCAGAGGACTAGGAGTCAGCAACAGAGGAGTCTGAGGAGGAAGACAAACAAGACAGACTCAGTGTTATTGCATTGGAGCCTGACAGCATGGCAAATATTGGTTTGTTTTACATTTTCGCAAACATATTGTACCAGCATATGTGTAAGATGACAAGTAATGACAAACTGCATTTGTCCGTTAGAGAGCACTGACTGAGCAGTTTGACTCCTGCAGGTCACAGTTATTTAAAAAGTGATTTTGAGGGATCCTTAAGAAAAGTGCTTGTTTATGTTATGCGTTTATGTTAAAAATGTATATTGGTCTATATGTAGTTATTGGACCACTATTATCCTGATTACAGACATCTGTATGGCCGCCCACATCTAAATTTATTCACCAACTCAAATATGTATGGTGGTGTTGCTCTTTCCACCGAATAGAGATCCAGTCAACCAGTGGCGAGCTAGTCTCGTTTTGTTTGAAAATACTTTTAACGTCACCAAGAAACATCACCCAACATCACTTAGAGCACCTTTAAGAATGATGATGTAATCTTCCCACCTTGCTACATATGCACATCCTTGAAAAATGTCAACTAGAGTGGATGAGTTCGACAATGCAAATTGTATGTATGAATTGACTGAAAAGAAATTAGTCAGATTATCATTATATGTTCACTCCTGTTTATGTTAGCCTTTGTACATGTTAAGTTTATCGAGCAAATGTATAACAATCTGTAAAACAGACGGTACTGTACAGAACGTACCGTGCATACCATGTACTCACAACCTCTGTGTGCATTTATACAGTTTAATCCCTGGTCTTGTCAACTTTTAATTGCACTGGTCTATAATAACAAATAACATCTGACAACAGAAAACCACTAGGTAGTTACTTTATACATTTTGAGAATGAATTGGGGAGTCCAGTTTGAAGATACTAAACAGATGGGCAGTTTAAAAGCTATCAGCATCTGTGTTGACCATTAAGGACTCATCTGAACCTTCATACACAATGAAGAGGCAACGCTTAAAGTCAACCGCTGACAAACCAGAAAGAGGAACTGACTTGAGGTCTGATACTGGATGTCATGAATAAACCTGACCTGCTGGGGAGGGACAGAATAAAATCAACATTGTCTGAACGAGCAAATCTAATAATAAATCTACACAGTAGCACACAGTCATGTGGTTGGGGAACAAGCTAGAACTGGGACCAATTAAAGGAGAGGAAAACAAGACCTTTGGTTTTGGTCTTGCTGCCACCTGTTGGTAAGTATCATTATATGCTGGAGGTTTCTGTTTCTGTTTTAAATTCTGGGCTCTGTCTAGTTAGACAAAAAACATCTGTAACTCTCACTAAATATACAGCCTATTTCCTATTTATATTGTTTGATATGTCTATAAACATATTAGAGATTATCTAAACTGCAGTCTCCAAACAACTAGAACTAAGCTTTGTACAACT